>PVIY010004810.1:0-99378 GCA_004026745.1 Myrmecophaga tridactyla | reverse complement strand
TACTTTTTGATTATCTGTTTAATATATTCTAAGATGTGTCCAGGCATTACATTGAGCTATACAGGATTAAGGCATTCATTCTTATTCTGGGCTTCTTGTGTTTTGATTGTTTAAATGAGCTATCCAGATAGGTTAAGTTAGATTATATGCTACAGAAAATTTAGGTTTCAGACAAAATAAAACTTTCTTCCTTTATTCCCAAAGCGTAGATGAAGTTCTGACACTTAACCATAGGCCACCAAGTTGCCATGAGACCTGCATTGCCTGTCATGGATTGGGGGTTGTCTGACTAACCAAGCCATACAGTTAGGTGTGCACAGCAGCACTACCTCATAAAATGGAAATGGTATATTAGAGATAGGGCTCGAGCAGGTCCTGAAGGCACAAGTAAGTTACATGAGGAAGTGGCCCAAATACCCGTGGCCCCCACTTCTGCCACATTACCTTCTCTTTCTCAGACCAGGGCCATGGTCTCTTGGAGAGTTCTTAAGAGTGAATTGACTGAGGAAGAGAAACCTTGGGCCTGGTTTACAGATGGTTCTGTACGATATGCAGGGACCACCCAGAAGTGGACAGCTCAACCTCTTTCTGGGGTGTCCTTAAAGGATAGTGGTGAGGAAAATCCTCCCAGAGGTTAGAATTTTGAGTAGTGCACCTGGTTGTTCATTTTGCTTGGAATGAGACGTGGTCAAAGGTGTCTTTGTTTACTGACTCATGGGCTATTGCTAATGGCTTGGCTGGATGGTCAGGGACTTGGAAGAAACATGATTGGAAAGTTTGTGACAAAAAAGGTTTGGGAAGAGGTATGTTAATAGACCTATCTGAATGGGCAAAGAGCGTGAATATATTTGCATCCCATGTAAATGCTCAACAAAGGTTGCTTCATCAGTGGAACGTTTTACTAATTAAGTGGAGAAAATAACCCCTCCTGTGGATACCAGTCATTGTCTTTCCTCAGCCACTCCTGCCATTGCCCAATCGGCTCGAAAAATGTGGGCATGGTGGTAGAGATGGAAGTTATGCATGACCTCAGCAACATGGACTTCCACTCACCAAGGTTGGCATGGCTACACCTACTGCTGAGTGCCCAATCTGCCAGCCCATACTCAGTTCCTGATATGGCACCATTCCCCAAGGTGATCAGCCTGCTACCTGGTGGCAGGTTGCTTCCATCCTGGAAGGGACAGTGATTTTCTCTAACTGGAATAGACACATAATCTGGAAATGGATTTGCATTCCCTTTATGCAATGCTTCTGCCAAACTCATCTGTGGACACATGGAATGCCTTATCCACCATCACGGTATTCCACACATCATTGCTTCTGATCAAGGAACCCATTTCATAGCAAAAGAATTGCGGGAATGGGCACATGCTCATGGAATTATCTGGTCCTACCATGTGTCCCATCATCCAGAGGCACCTATGTTGATAGAACAGTGGAATGACCTTTTGAAGACCCAATTTATTATGCCAACTAGGTGGTAATACCTTGCAGGGTTGGGTAAATGTTCTCCGGGAGGCTGTGTATGCTCTAAATCAGTGTCCACTCTACATTGCTGTTTCTCTCATAGCCAGAGTTCTTGGGTCCAGGAATCAAGGGATGGAAATGGGAGTGGCACCACTCACTATCACCCCTAGTGATCCACCAGAAAAATATTTGCTTTTATCCCTGAAGCCTTGAGCTCTGCTGGTCTACAGGTCTTAGTTCCAAAAGGAGGAGTGCTCCTACCAAGGGACACAACAATGTATCCATTGAACTGGAAGTTAAGTTTGCCACCTGGCCACTTTGGGCTTCTCATGCCATTGAATCAACAGGCAAGGAAGGGGAGTACTGTACTGTCTTGGGTGATTGATCTGGACTATCAGGGTGAAATAGGACTGCAACTACACAATGAAGGTAAAGAGTTTTCCTGGAATACAGGAGATTCTCCAAAGCATCTCCTAGTACTACAATGCTCTGTGATTAAAGTCAATGCAAAACTGCAACAACCCAACCCAGGCAGGACTACTGATGGCCCAGAAAATTCAGGAATGAAAGTTTGGGTCACCCCACCTGGCAAAGAACCATGGCCAGCTGAAGTGCTTGCTGAGGGTTAAGGGAACATGGAATCAGTGGTAGAATAAAGTATTGATAAATATGAGCTATAGCCACGTGACCAGTTACAGAAATGAGAACTGTGATTGTGTGAATATTTTCTCCTTAATTTGTTATGAGTTTGTTTGTATTTGTTCATAAGCAAATATCTTTTTTCCTCTTATCAGATGACATACATTGCATTGTTCATCTTATAGTATGTAAGTCATAGGATATGAAATATAAGAGTGAATGTTACCTAAGGACTTGCACCCTATTCTAGAGACATATAGTGCATTTCTGGTTGCACATAGAACAGTTGATTATTGTTAGGTGAAACATATGTCTGTAATTGTGTTCTGTTTTGAAATTTAGCCTGTTTCAACATGATGTGTATAGCTGCCAAATTGACAAGGGTGAACTGTGATAGATTCTGGTGTAAATTTGGCCAAGTGATGATGCTCAGTGCTCTGATCAAGCAAGCACTGGCCTGACCATTGCTACAAGAATATTTTGTGGCTGGTTGATAAACTGGAAGGCTGGTCTATTAAATCATCAGTCAGATGATTGCATCTGTGACTGATTACATCTGTGATCAACTAAGGCGTTTCTCCCCCCCAAAGACATAATCCAATTAATTGTAGACACATAAGGGAGGATAGAGACTTATTCACTGCTTCTTCAGCCAGCGAGCCTCTCCTGTGGCATTCATCCAGACCCTTCATTGGCACTGCCAGCTTCACATTTTGCCCTAAGGATTTTGGACTCCTCTACTCCCATGGTTCTGTGAGACACCTTTATAAATCTCATATTTACAGAGATCTCATTTTGGTTCTGTTTCTCTAGAGAACCCTGACTAATACACCGTGTGATTATGGAAACTTTGTGACTGACATTCCCTTTATCAAATGTATGGACAGATGAGTAAGAAAATAAAGACAAAAAATAAACAAATAGTGTGGAGGGGAACAGGAGGTATAGATGTTTTGGTTGTTCTTTTTTACTTTTATTTTTATTCTTATTTTTATTGGAGTACTGAAAATGTTCAAAAATTGATGGTGATGAATGTATAACTATATGATGATACTGTGAACCATTGATTGTGTACTTTGGATGATTATTTGGTATCTGAATATATCTCAGTAAAATTGCATGTAAAAAATCCATCACTTCATATTTGAAAAGCTTTCCAAAATTTACCAAATGAAACTCAACTGTGAGGCTTGATAAGTGTTTAAGAGAATACCAGTTTGTCCATGTACATTATGAAAGTGTATATTAAGAAGTCCAGAATGGTCTGGTACTGGACACTTCTAAAAAATGGAAGCAAAGATCAAGTATATAAACTCCCTGTAAGTGTAGATAATCTTATTACAGTGTAGCCTATGTTCATTAGTGTATTATGGATTTTTTCTAATGAACATAATCTCAGACAATAAGAGCTATATTTTAAGGGATTACTATGAGGTCAGGCTTCATTCATATTTATACAATGACTACTTACTGACCACATACTGGACGCTAGGCTCCAGGCTGTGTTTCAGATTCTGGGGACAAAAGTGTCACAGGCTGCTTCTCATCTTAGAAAGACTCACAGATTAATGAACAGACCAAAACAAAGAATACTGGGTTATTAGAATGCAAACCATAATAAAAGTAAGCACAAGGGACCCTAGGAACACATAAGAGTGTTCCAACCCAAATTGTATGAGCAGCTTTTCATTATTCATGAAGAAGTTGGTATTATTATCCCCATTTTAGAGATGGTGAAACTGACATCCAGAAGGAATGGTGCCATGATATAGTAAGTACTCATAATTTCTGGAATACATGAATGCTCAATTGGCCAACTGCTCAGAGGTGGCTCATTTTTGGAGGCCAATATTCATGCCCAGGTCTGTATCTATTCCTTAAGATGAGTATTCTCTTGTAATAATGTCATGTATTCCAATATACAAAGATGATGGGAAGCAGCAAAAGCAAATGCTTAGAGAAAAATTTGTAGCAGTCAAGATCTACACTGAAAAAGAGTTAAATCAATAACCTAAGCTTCAGCCTTAAGACACTGTAAAAAAAAAAACGAATTAAGCCTTTGGAGGATGATAAAGAAAACTTCACAAATGCTGAATCAAAGAAAAAGAAAAATAATCTACAGAAATAATCTATCTGGGAAATTTCTGGTCCTCATCCCTTCTCCTCACACATTCCCACGCAGCTTGAAAGTTTCATGGAGGTGGCACAGTGTGGGTCCCTTCAACCATGGACATCAACTATAGAACCAATCACAGCAGTAAGATAGAATCCCATGAATATCCAGACAAAGGGAACCAAGTCTGCAGACAAGAAGGATTGGAATGCAAGCTGCAGAGTTCTACTGCATTCAAAAGGGCTCCCAGCTTGGGGGAGGGAAGACAGAGTCTGAGGCAGAATATTTTTTAACATTTTTTTTGTTGTGAAATATAACACATAGACAAAAAAAAGTGATAAATTTCAAAGTACATTTTCACAAGCAGTTTTAAAAAACAATTCAAAGTATGGTATGGGTTACAGCTCCACCATTTCAGGTGTTTCTTTCTAGCTGTTCTAAAATACTGGAGACTAAAAAAAAATATCAATATAATGGTTCAGTTGACATACTGTATTTCAGTTTGCTAAAGCTGCCAGAATGCAATATACTAGGAATGGATAGGCTTTTATAAAGGGGATTTATTAAGTTACAAGTTTACAGTTCTAAGGACATAAAAAATGTCCAAATTAAGGCACCAACAAGAGGATCTCTTGTCAGGGGAAAGCAGCATCTAGGTTCCTCTGTCACATGGGAAGGCACATGGGGACGTCTACTGGCACTCCTGGGTTGGTTTCAAAATGGCTCCCTCAGCAAGTTTAGGCGCTTCTGGATTCTGTTGGGGGGCTTTCCTTCTGCATCTCCAAACATTTGTGTCTAGGCATCTGCTCTCTGTATTGGCTTTCTAAGCATCTCTGAAGGTCTGCATCTTGGTTTCATCTCTCTAGTCTCCATCTTCGGTTCTGAGCTCTTTCTCTCTCTGTGAGCCCATTTAAGGACCCCAGTAAACTAATTAAAACCCACCTTGATTGGGTGGGGTCACATCCCCATCTAATCAAAAGCTTCCACCCATAATTGGTTAGATTCCATCTCCATGGAAACAATCTAATCAAAAGGTCCCACCCAAACAATGGGCCTTCCCCACAAAATTGGATTAGGATTAAAAGAACATGGCTTCTGTGGGATATGTAACAGTTTCAAACCAGCACATACTCATTTGTTAAATTCTATCTTCTCTGATACAACTCCTCCTTGCCCTTTGATCCATCTCTTACTCTATAGGGATATTTAGACCATGGCCTTTCTAACTTCTTCATGTTGAAAAAGGGTGTCGACATGATGAGGTAGGGGGATGCAACTGGTTGATGCTCTTGAAGAGCTTGTGAGGTCTAGGGACCATCTGGAGAGTATAGGTTTCTGAAAAATAAACTTAGTGAGTGAAACCTTTATAGAGTCTCAGATAGAGTTTCTAGGTATTCTTTAGGGTTTACATGAATACTGTTGGTTGGGACTTGGCATACCATGGCAATTAGCAATATCTCACTGAATCTTGCATAAGAGTAACCTCTAGAATAGCCTCTCGACTCTTTCGAAATTTCTTAGCCACTGATATCTTATTTTGTTGCATTTCTTTTCCCCTTTTTGCTCAGGTAGACATCATTGATTCCATGGTGCCAAGATCAGATTCATCCCTAAGAGTTTTGTCCCATGTTGCCAAGGAGACTTGTATCTCTGGACATCATGTCTCATGCAGGGTAATGATTTTACTTGCAGAGTTTGTCTTAGAGAGAGGGGCCATATCTGAACAACAAAAGTGGTTCTCTGGAAGTAAATCTTAGGCATTATTATAGGTATGTTTAGCTTCTCTGTTACACATATATGTTTCATAATAGCAAGCCTCAAGATCAAGGGCTTGGCATATTAACTTGAGAGTCCCTAATGTTTGAGAGAGTATTAGGGATTTCCTAGGTTGGAAAATTAAATAGTTCCATATTTTCTTCCAATCTCTCAAAGGACTTTGCCAATACTTTGCAACATACTCTGGAATGTATCCGGGTATTGCATTAAGCTCTATAGAATTGCAAGACATCATTCCCAATCTAGGCTCCATGAGTTTAGGTTGTTTAGCTGAACTGGACAGACAGGTAAAGTTAGATTGTGTGTCACAGAAATTGTAGATTTTGGACAAAATAAACCTCTCTTCCTTTGGTCTTATACAGTAGGTGAAGTTTTAAAATATAGACAATATCATCCTTTACCCTATATTCTGATTTGCCTTAGTCCCGAACAGATCAGCTTCATTTATATCTCTAATTGAAGGCTGATCTCTTTTTCAGCTTCTTTAACAGTTGCTGTATGTAGGAATGCTGACTTTCAGAGCTTCAGAACTCCAGCTCTAAGTCTTAGGTGTCACATAGGTACTCAAAGTTCCAGGAAGATACCAGGTTATACACATACAGCCCAGCATTTCAGAATTTAGAAATAACACTTACAGCTCAAGAATAAATGTGATTGCTATAAGAGCTTATAATCTAGACCCCATTTTTCTTATAAGTATTTTCTAAAAGAGATCATACAATATTTGTCCTTTTGCTTTCTTTTATTTATTTTGAATCTGAATATTTGTTAAGATATACTCATGTAGCATATATTCTATCCAAAATAAACTATCAATGCTTCACAGTATCTTTATTAGTTGTACAGTCTTCATCACTCTCAATTTTAGACAATTTTCATTGCTCCAAAGAGAAAAATAACAGACACACCCACACTAAAGATAAAATTGAAAATACCCTTAAATCTTGTCCCCTCCCAATTATTTATCCATAGTATTGTTGTTGTACTAGTGATGTATCCCTGTTAAATATAGATCATAACATGCAATAAGTTGTTTTTCCCATATACACTTTGTTTTAGTTTCTTAATGCTGCTGGAATGCAATATACCAGAAATGGATCAGGTTTTATAAAGGGAATTTGTTAAGTTACAAATTTAGTTCTAAGGCCTTGGAAATACCTAAACTAAGGTATCCAGTGAAAGATAACTTGATTCCAAAGAAAGGCCAATGTCTGTCACATGGGAAGGCATGTGGCTGGCATCTGGTGGCCTTTAGCTTCTGATTCTAGTGGCTTTCTCTTTAGGCATGTGTGTGTCCAACTTAGCTGCTGTGGGGAAAAACTCTGGGTTTCATATCTTAGCTTAGCATCTCATGGAAAGGTAGATGGTGACATCTGCTGGGCCCTGGTTCCTATATAGCTTCTTTTGGCTCTCTCAGCTCCTGGCTTCTGCTGGGGCTTCTGTATTTCCAAAAGCCTGTGTCTAAGCTTTCTCCTAAATGTTTCCTTGTGTCAGCTCTTTTAAGGACTCCAGTAAACTAATCAAGACAGACCTTGAATGGACAGTGTCACATCTCCATCTATTCAAAAGGCCACACCCACAATTGGGTGTGTCATCTCCCCGAACTCCATGGAAACAACCTAATCAAAAGTTCCCACCCTACAATATTGAATCACAATTAGAATAACAAGGTATTTTGGGTTACATAACAAGTTTCAAACTAGCAGATCCTTCTATTATTAACTCTTTGCACAAGTGTCATGCTCTTGAAGCAGTTCATGGAATAACTTACTTATATTTGTAGTGCTAATTGGTGAGGTATATGGCTCTAAACAACTCCTTTCAGTCATATTCACCTTCAATAGGGCACTATTACTTATAAACCCACTAATGGACTACCATCACCTCTGTCCATTCCCATAACTTTAAGTACAGTCTCATTAACTAGTCTGTACATTTTAGGTAACTATTCCCCCTTCTCTAGCTCCTGTCTATCTCCAGGTCCCCTATATTTTACTTTTTAAGACTGAGTTTACATTTTCAAGGGGGTTCATATTGGTGAAATCATACAGTAGCTACCCTTTTGTGTCTGGCTTATTTCACTAAGCACATATGACCTCAGGATTCATCCATTCTGTCATATGCTTCGAGACTCATTTCTTCTTACTGCTGCATAATATTCCATCATATGTATATACCACATTTTGTTTTTCTACTTGTCTGTTGTTGGGGACTTCGGTTGTTTCCAGCTTTTCACAATTGTGAATAATGCCACTATGAACACTGACATGTGACATTGCGTTCAGCTCTACTGGGTATACACTGGGTAGTGGTATTGCTGAGTTGTAGGACAACTAGATATTTAGTTTTCTGAGTAATCACCAAACTGTCTTCCACAGTGGCTGTGCCATTATACATTCCCACTAGCAGTGCAAAAATGTCCCAATTTCTCCACATTCTCTCCAACATTTGTAGTTTTCTGTTTGTTTAATGACAGCCATTCTTACAGGTGTGAGTTGTTATCTCCTTGTGGTTTTGATTTGCATTTCCCTTATAGGTAATGAAGATGAACACTGTTTTATATGGTTTTTAGCCATTTGTATTTCTTCTTTGGAAAAATATCTATTTATATCTTTTGCCCATTTTATAATTGAGTTGTTCACTCTTTTCTTGTTGAGTTGTATGATTTTTTTTATATATTCTGGATATCAAACCTTATCAGATATATTGTGTGCTGGTTTGAAACTATTATGTACCCCAGATAAACCACACTGTTTTAATCCAGTCTTGTGTAGTCAGAGCTATTGTTTAGTATGGGTCCTTTTGATTGAATTGTTTCCATGGAGATGTGATGTCACACATTCAAGGTGGGGGTGTCTTAATTCATTTGTTGGAGTCCTTTAAGAAAGCTCACTCATGGCTGAGAGGAGCCAAATAGAAATAACCTGGTTGCTAAGCAAGGATTCATGGAATAGCAAGAACCTGGAGAGAACCAAGGGAAGCTAAGAGATGACATCCAGAGTTTGCTCTGGAGAAGCTAGGTGAGGACCACAGGCACTTGGAGAAGCTAGGTGAGGACCACTGGAATCAGATGCTGAAAGCAATGAACCAGGAGTAGGGACCTCAGATGTCAGTCACGTGCCATTCCAGCTGAAGAGGTGTCTCGGATGCTGGCTGCCTTTCCTCTGAAAAGGTATCCTCTTGTTGGTGTCTTAATTTGGAAAATTTCACAGTCCTAGAATTGTGAACTTGTAACCTAATAAATTCCCTTTGTAAAAGCCAATCCATTTCTAACATATTGCATTCCAATAGCTTTGGTAAACTGAAACATAGTTTCCAAATATTTACTCCTATTTAGTTGGTTGCCTCTTCACCTTTTTTCCAAAGTCCTTTGAGGCACATTTAATTCTTAGGGACATTTAATTCTGAGGAGTTCCCATTTATCTATTTTTTTTCATTGCCTTGCTTTGGGTGTAAGTTCTAAGAAGCTACCTCCTATTACTAGGTCTTGAAGATGCTTCCCTATATTTTCTTTGAGGAGATTTATGGTACTGATTCTTATATTTAAGTCTTTGATCCACTATGAGTTAATTTTTGTAGAGGGTGGAATGCAGGGACCTCTTTCATTCCTTTGGCTGTGGATATACAGAATCTGTTTCCTAGACCACCTAAACAAAAAAAAAGGACGTTTCTGTAGTGACCCATATTTTCTGATTAAAACCATCTGGCTCCCAGGGGCAGGATACCCAAAATGGGAAGAAAATGGAGGCAGAAAGCCTCTCAAAACAGGGAGCTAAATTGAACAGCTGTAATACAGGAGGGATCCAGTACTGAAAAATGTAAAGAAAAGGGGATTCACTCTGAGTGGGAGGATTTAAACAAATCATAAGAGGTGGGGAGAAAGAACTAGCCAAAAGCAAGCAGAACATATCAAGTTTCCCCAAGAAGGAACAGAAGAAAGGAAGCTTTCTTCTGGAGGTGAAGCAATTGCACAAAAAGTACAATCTTAAAATTTGTACCACATATCCAGGGAAAGAATCAGATGAAAGAGATCTGAGAAAATCTGAATATTTAAACATGGGCAACTATACTGGTCCAGAATAATTTCGTCAAGCATCAAATAACAGCCTTTACACAGAGTCAGTCAACAATAAAACCCTAGACAAGAAGGCAAAACTGAAATCCAGAGTTAACTCTTCAAGATAATCAGGTGCACAGACTGCAGCAAAAATTACCAACCATACTAAGAAACAGGAAGATATGGATAAGTCAAGGAAACAAATTAAAACTTCTTAGGAGATACAGAATTTGGAAAAATTACCCAAAGAACTCCAAACAAGCCTCCTAAATCAATTCAGGTGAGGAAAGAAAATATGGATAGAGAAATAAAAGATATTAAAAAGACAATGTGTGAGCAGGAGGAAGGATTTAAAAGTATTAAAAGACACATGACAGAAAATATGGGGATAAAAGCACAATAGCAAGGATTAAAAATATACTAGAGGCATACAATTTCAAATTTGAACAAGCAGAAGAATCAGTGAATTAGAAGATATTGCAATTGAAATTATAAAGGCAGAAGAGCAGATAGGAAAAAGAACAGAGAAAATTGAGCAATTTCTCAGATATTTGAGTGACAGAGCTAAGTGAACAAGCATATGCATCACAGGTGTCCCAGGAGGAGAAGAAAAAGGAAACAAGGCAGAAAGAATATTTAAGGAAATAATAGCCCCCAAATCTCTGAACGTTAATGCAAGACATAAATATACATGCCCAAGAAGAAAAAACCCTTACAGACCTACTCAGAAACACATCAATCAGGATGTTAGATGAAAAAGATAAAGAAAGAATTTGGAAAGCACCAAGTAAAAAGTGATTCATTCCATAAAAGGGATCCTTGTTAAGACTAAGAGCCGATTTCTCATAAGAAACCATGGAAGTGAGTCTGGTATATTTAAGATACTGAGAGAAAAAAACTGCCTTCCCCAAATCCCTTATCTGGCAAAACTGTCCCCCCAAAGTGTGGAAGTGTTTAAAATATTCATAGATTAAACAGAAACTGAGAAAGTTTGTGGACAAAAGACCTGCTCTACAAGAATTCTAAAGGGAGTCCTTCAGGTCAAAAGGAAAACACCAAAGAGAATGGCTTAGGGGCATTATGAAGAAATGAAGATTATCAGTAGGGGTAACTAAAAGGGTATATGAAAGCCCAATAGTACTGTATCCTAAATATATAACTCTACTCTTTAATTCCTAGAACAGTCAGAGGACAATTGAACAACAAAAAAATTTGTTTACTGATAATAGACATGCAAACTATAAAAAGGCAAAGTAGGACAAAAACAATATAAACGGGGGATACATTAGTAGAGAATGTGTACGCTATTGATGGTAAGTTGGTATATTTTAAAATTAGTAGGTTATAGATGTACGTTGTGAAATATAAACCCCAGGGAGGTCACAAGGGAAGTATGTTAAAAATATGCAGCAACAGAAATAAGAATGATGTTGCTTAGCTGATGGCTGGGGTAAGCAGCCGTACTGAGTCAAGCACACAGCACACAGCACACAGTCACGAAGAAACGACTCAGGAGACAACCCTCAGGGGTGAGTGGAAGGTGTCCGCTTTATTGAGGAAGTGCACAGGCTTATATAGGCTGGGAGCATGCAGGGACATGTGTCGGGCTGGGATTGGTCACCGTTGTTGCTAGGGTAGGGGGCAGATTTACGTGTCGGGCTGGGATTGGTCACCGTTGTTGCTAGGGTGAAGGGCAGATTTAAGGTTCGCGCTTTTGGCGTGAACCACCACCAGTTCCGGGAAGAAACCCGGTCGCGGGTTAGGCCATTTTGTGTTGCCTTGCACCAGCCATGGCAGCCATGTTGGCAAGATCTTATGACTTCTCCATCAAATGAGATCAATCAGATACATCCCAAAAGATCAACTATACAGAAAAGGAAGTGGCAATAAAGGAAAAGAGAGAGAGAGAGAGAGAGAAATATATGACTTATAAAGCCAAAGGACAAAATGGCTGAAGTAAGTCCTTCCTTTACAGTAATGACACTGAATATTAATGGACTAAACCCCCCAGTCAAAATACATGGATTGGCAGAATGGAAAAAAAAAAGCAAGATCTAACTGTAATGTGTACAAGAGACTTGCCTTAGACACAAAAACACAAATAGGTTGAAAATGAAAGGTTGGAAAAAGATATTCCATGCAAATAGTAACCAAAAAAAGAACTGAGGTAGATATACTAACATCAGACAAAATAGACTTTGAGTCAAAAGCATTTATAAGAGACATAGAAAGACTCTGCATATTTTAAAAAGGGACAATACACCAAGAAGAAATATCATACATATTTATGCACCTCACCCGTGACCCAAAACACAGGAGGCAAGCACTGGCAAAACCGAAGGGAGAAATAACCCATGTATAGGAATAGCTGGAGACTACAATACAACCCTCTCCTCAAAAGATAGAACATCTAGAGAGAAGATCAACACAGATGGAGAGAATTTGAATAATATGACAAATGAACTAGACCTAACAGACATGTATAGAACATTGCACCAAAAAAACAGCAGGACATGCATTCTTCTCAAGTGCCCAGGGTGGACCATGCATTGGTACACAAAACAAGTCTCAATAAATTTATAAAGATTAAGATTGTACAAAACATCTTCTGACTTTAATGTTTGGAGCTGGTAATCAGTTACAGGCAGAGAACTGAAAAATCCCCAAAGTCAAATAGTACACTCTTAAAGAATCAGTGGACTAAAGAAGAAATTGCAAGGGAACGCAGTAAATACCTTGAGATGAATGAAAACAAGAACACAACATATGAAAACAAGAACACAACATATGAAAACGTATGGGATGCAGTGAAGGCAGTGCTGAAGGAACATTTATAGCCCTAAATGCCAACATTTACAAAGAAAGAGTTAAAATTAAAGACCTGACTATGCACCTGGAAGAACTCAATAAATAGCAGCAAATAAATCCCGGTGCATGCAGAAGGAAAGAAATAACAAAGATTACAGCAGAAATAAATGAAATTGAGAATAAAAAACAATAGAAAGACTTAAAAAAACCAAAAGTTGGTTCTTTGAAAAGATTAATAAAATTTACAAAACCTTGGCTAGACTGACAATGAGAAAAAGAGAGAAGCCACAAATAAAATAAATCAGAAATGATAAAGGGGACATTACTACTGATACCACAGAAATGAAAAGATCATAAGAGAGTCTATGAACAATTGTATGTCAACAAATTTGGCAACCTAGATGAAATGGAAAAAATCCAACCTGAACAACATACACTGACTCTAGAAGAAGTAGAAGACCTTAGCAGACACATTACAAGAAAAAAGCTTTGAATCAGTTATCAAAAACCTCCAAAGAAATAAAATTCCAGGACCAGACAGCTTCACAGTTGAATTCTACCAATCATTCCAAGAGGAATTAATACCACTCCTGATCAAGCATTTCCAAAAAAATTGAAGACTGGAGAATAGTACTTAACTCATTCAATGAGGCCAACATCATCCTAATACAAAAGCTAGATAGAGATACTACAAGAAAAGAAACTACAGACTAATTTTTTCTTATGAATGTAGTTGGCACTATTCTCAATAAAATACTTGCAAATGATATCTAACAACACACCAAAACAATTATATACCATGAACAAGACAGTTTTATCCCAGGTACATACAGATGATTCAACATAAGACACTCAATGTTATACATCACATTAATAAAACGAAGGGGGGCAGAAATGACATAATCATCTCCATTGCTGAAGAAAAGGCCTTTGACAAAATCCAGCATCCTTTCTTGATGGAAACACTTGGAAAAATAAGAATAGAAGGAAACTTCCTCAACACGAAAAAAGGCATGTATGAAAAACCCTCAGCCAATATCATACTCAATGGGGAAAGACTGAGAACCTTCACTCTAAGATCTGGAACAAGATAAGGATTCCCTCTGTCACCACAGTTATTCAAAATTGTACCGCAAATTTTAACCAGAGCAGTTAGGCAAGAAAAGGAAATAAAAGCATCCAGACTGGAAAAGAAGAAGTCAAACTTTCACTGTTTGCAAATGACATGAGTCTGCATATAGAAAGTCTCAAAAAATCTGCAATGCAGCCACTAGAGCTAATAAACAAGTTCAGCAAAGTGGCAGGGTACAAGAACAACATGCAAAATTCAGTGACGTTTCCATGCACTAGTAATGAATAAGCTGAAGAAGAAATCAAGGAAAAATTCTATTTTTAATAGCAACTAAAAAATCAATTATCTAGGAATAGATTTAACTAAGGATGCAAAGGACTTATGCACAGAAAACTAGAAAACATTGCTAAAAGAAATCAAGGAAAACCAAAATAAATGGAAGGAAATTCCCTGCTCATTGGTTGGAAGACTAAATATCATTAAGATGCTGTATTAGGGTTCTTTAGAGAAACAGAATCAACAAGAAATATCTGTAAATATAAAATTTATACAAGTGTCTCATGTAACTATGGGAACGTAGAGTCCAAAATCCATAGGGCAGGCTGTGAAGCTGATGACTCCGATGGAGGGTCTGAACTTCACAGGAGAGGCTCGCCGGCTGAAGCAGGAAGAGAGACTATCTCTTCTGAATCCTCCTTAAAAGCCTTCCATTGATCAGATTAAATGTCACTCATTGCAGAAGACACTCCCCATGGCTGATTACAAATGGAATTAGCTGTGGATGCAGCTGAAGTGATCACAATTTAATTCTAAGAAATGTCCTCATAGTAAGAAACAGGCCAGCACTTGCCCAACCAGACAAATGGGTACGACCACCTGGCCAAGTTGACACATGAACCTAACCATGACAGATGTCAATTATAACTTAAAGCTTCAATGCAATTCCAATGAGAATTCCATTGGCCTTCTTTGCAGAAATGGAAAAGCCAATTATCAAATTTATATGGAAGGGAAGGGCTTTGGATAGCCAAAAAACATCTTAAAAAAGAAAAATGAAGTGCAGGACTCACAGATACTTCCTGACTTTAAAACCTTTTACAAAGGTATAATGGTCAAAACAGCATGGTATTGGTACAAGCATAGATGTATTGACCAATGGAATTGAATTGATAGTTCAAATAAAGAGCCTTACATCTGTTGATTTTCAACATGGCTGCCACATCCACTCAACTGGTTCAGAATAGTCTCTTTACAGATGGTGCTGTGAAAATTGGATATCCATATACAAAAATGAATAAAGTCTTCCATCTCACACCGCATACAAAAATTAACTGAAAATGGATCAAAGACCTACATATAAGAACCAGGACTATAAACATCATAGAAATAAATGTAGGGAGGCATCTTCAGGATCTTGTTGTGGGCAGTGGTTTCTTAGACTTTATACCCAAAGCATAAACAATGAAAGAAAAAGTAGATATATAGAACCTCATCAAAAATAAAACCTTCTGTGCATCAAAAGGGTGTTACAAAAGTGAAAATCAACCTATTCGGTGAGAGAAAATATTTGGAAACCAAGATTTGATAAGGGTTTAAAATCCAGAATATAGAAAGAAATCCTGCAACTCAACAATAAAAAGACAACCCAATTAAAAAATGGGCAAAAGACTTGAATAGACATTTCTCCAAAGACAATATACAAATGGCTAAATAACACATGAAAAGATGCTCAACTTCATGAGCTGTGAGAGAAAGGCAAATCCAAATCACAATGAGATACCATTTCACACCAATTAGAATTACTACCATCCAAAAAAACAGAAAACTACAAGTGCTGTGAAGGATGTGGAGAATTAGAAACATTCATTCATTTACATATGTGTAAAATGGTGTAGCCACTGTGGAAGACAGTTTGACAGTTCCTCAGGAAACTAACTATAGAATTACCATATGAACCAGCTCTCTCTCTACTAGGTATATACCCAAAATAATTGCAAGCAGGGACTCAAATAGATGTTTGAACACCAATGTTCACAATTGCCAAAAGAGGTAAGCAACCCAGGTTTCCATCAACCAATGAAAAGATAAACAAAATGTGGCATATACATACAATGGAATATTATTTAGCCATAAAAAGGAATGAATTTTCCTGGCACATATGCCAACATGGATGAACCTTGAAGACATTATGCTGTGTGCAATAAACCAGGACTAAAGATAAAATATTGTATGATCTCACTGATATGAACTAATTATAATAAGTAGAGTTAGACTTTAGAAAATATGTTACCAGAGGCTAGGTTGGGTGTAGAGAATGGGGAGTGGATACTTAATTTATACAGAGTTTCTATTTAAGGTCATTATAAAAGTTTGGAAATGTATGGTGGTGATTGTAACACATTATTGAGAGCATAATTAAAAACACTGTATTATATACATGAATATGGTTAAAGGGGAAATAATAAATTATATATATTTCTAGGATAAAAATAAAAGGATAATACATAGCACTGTATAACACTGTAAACCCCAGTGTGAATGATGGGCTATAGTTATTAGTACAGTATAAGAATGTTCTTTCATGATTTATAACAAATGCATGATACTAATACAAGGTGTTAATAATAGGGTGGTGTACTGGTTTGAAGAATTATGCTCCCCGAAAAGCCATGTCTTTTTTCCCTAATACAACCTGGTGGGGGCAGACCTACTGTTTAGGGGAGGACCTTTGATTAGGTTGTTTCCATGGAGATTGACCCACTCAATTGTGGGTCTGACCTTTTGATTGGATTATTTTCATGGAGATGTAACATGTCCAATTGTGATTAGTTGGAGATCTGACTCCACCTGTTTAAGGTGGGTCTTAATTAGTTTACTGAAGTCCTTTAAAAAGGAAAACATTTTGGAGAAAGCTCAGAGCCAAAAGAGATGCAGACATTTGAAGATACTTGGAGTGCTGACATAGAGAACCAACACAGACAGAGATGTTTGAGAACAGAAGCCAGAGGACGAGAAGACACATGCCACATTCCTTCCCAGGTAACAGAAGTGTCCTGGATACCATCGGACTTTCCTGAGTTTAAGGTATCTTTCTCTGGATATTTTAGTTTGGACATTTTTATGGTGTTAGAACCATAAAATCTGGTAACTTAATAAATCCCCTTTATAAAAGCTAACTCATTTCTGGTATATTGCCTTCTGGTAGCATAGCAAACTAAAACAAGTGGTATATGGGAAAAATACCTAAAGTAAACTATGGATGATAGTTAATAGTATTATTTTAATAATCTTTCATCAATTGTAACAAAGGTAACTACTGTTAAAAATATTGCAATTACAAAAGAATGCTGTCATCAATTATAGCAAATGTTCCACACTATTGCAAGGTGTTGGTGGTGGGATGGTGTATAGGAATCCTGTATTTTATGCATGTTTGTTCTGTAAACCCACAACTTATCTAATAAATTATTTTCAGTGTAAGAGAAGCACACCTCTTTACATGAACAAAATGAGGGAATTTGTTGCCAGTAGACCCGTCTTGCAAGAAATGGTAAAAGACGTTCTGAGAGATGAAAGATGGTATATGCTGGGAATTTCTATGTACAAATTCTCAAAAATGTTTGAGAAGGAACAAGTGAAAGTAAAACAAAATCTTTTATTTTAATTACTTCTAACTCACCTTGTAGGTCATAGATTGTTTGTTTGGGTTCGCTAAAGTTGTCTGAATGCAATACCAGAAATGGGTCAGCTTTAATAAAGGGGATTTATTTAGTCACAGTGTCCAAACTAAGGCATCCAGGTACCTTGACTCCACAGAAAGGCTGATGTCTGTCACATGAGAAGGCATGTGGCTGGTGTCTGAGGTCCTTGCTCCTGGTTTATTGCTTCAGCTTCTGATTCCAGGGGCTTACTCTCCAAGCATCTGTGGACCCTCACTTAGCTTCTCTGGGGAAAAACTCTGGGTTTCACCTCTTAGCTTAGCATCTCCTGGATGCTAAGATTTTTTCTCTTCAAGCTTCTGTGTCCAGATTTCATATGGCTTCTCTAAGCATCTCTGTTTCGCACTCCAAGCATCCCCAAATGGCTGTGTCTGAACTTTCTCCAAAAGGTTTCCCTTTTTAAAAGACTCCAATACACTAAGTAATACTTCCTTAAATGAATGGGGCCACACCTCCACGGAAATAATCTAATCAAAAGATCCCACCCTAAATGGTAGGTCTGGCCTCACAAGATTGGATTAGCAGTCAAAGAATATAGCTTTCCTGGGGTACATAAAAGTTTCAAACTAGCACATTATTCAAAGTAATAGCAGCAATATTTTGGACAAGTATATTAAATCTTATGAATAAGTGAGATGTATGACTGAAATGTTATAGGAATGGAAAGGAAAAATTGCAAATACTCTTGTTAAAAGCTCTCTGCACTATTTGTGTAGCAGTATGGTGGTATTTGAAAGTAAATTTAGATTAGTTGTAAATGTGTATTGCAAACTAAAGGGTAACCACTAAAATACTTCGAAAAAGAAGTATAACTGATAGACTAAGAGAAGAGAGAAAATGGAATCATACAAAATGCTCAATTAAACTCAGAGAAGGAATAAAAGAGTGGAAGACAACAAAGAACAACAAAAAATAGTCATGGGGGGACCTCCACATTTTCTCAGGACTTTCCTCCAGAAATACCATTAGGTCCACACAGGAAGGCTCCAAGAGGGAAGAGGGAGTGTGGCCATAGAGAAATCTCCCAGACTCTTCTTGCTAGCAAAGTCCTGGGCTACCGGGAAAGAAATTTCCCAGAGTCCAATGCAGAAACTTTATCTCACATGGAGGAAGGGAATTACATCCCTCTCCAGGAGCTCCAAACTTCCTATCTTACCTAAGGAAAACAAATAAATAAATACAGACGTATATAAAACTTACAGTAGCATCAAGGAAAAAGGCTTAGAAAACAGCTTGGGAAGGCTATGGCCAGGGAAAGGACTAAAGGTCAGAAGAAAAAACAGCTATAAACGTATAGGGTCAGAAACATTTCTGAAAGCCACACTCCTGGTGCACAGACCCACTGTATTAGCTAGGGTTCTCTAGACAAACAGAATCAGTAAGAGATACCTATAAACATAAAATGTATAAAAATGTCTCATGGAACAATGGGGATGTAAGAGTCCTAGATCTGTAGGGTATGCCGCTAGCTGGTAGCTCCAATGAAGGTCCTCAATGAACTCTTAGGAGAGGCTGGCTGGCTAAAGCAGAAAGAGTGATTGACTCCTCTGAATCCTCCTTAATAGCCTCCTGGTGATTAGATTAGGCATCACTCATTGCAGAAGACACTCACCTGCAATCAGCTGTGGATGCAGCCAACATGATCATGATTTAAGTCCATGAAATGTACTCACAGCAACAGACAGGCTAGTGCTTCTGGACCAGACAAGGAGGCACCACCACCTGGCAAAGTTGACACATGAACCTGACCATCACAACCACCAATGGGCTGATCTATAATGAAAAGATTGATGAATGGACTGCCCAATCTACCAACATACTAACAACCTTCCAGGAATTATAACAGTGGAATACAGCTAAGAGAACTGAAAAAAAATTCCTTGAATCTATGAATTATTGAAATCCCCCAAACCAGAAGAGGACAGTGGGAAAAAAAGCAATAAAAGGAATTTGAAACTGCTGGCACCTATAGCTACATCAAACACAACACAATTCCTACCCTAATTAACATAAATCTTCACATTAAAAACATATGTAAGCAGATACTACTCTACACAACTTGCCCAGCTTTCTACAAAAAGTTATGAGGAATGAATGCCAAAAGTCAAGAAAATAATGCAGTGTGAGGAAACAAAACAGTTTTCTGAATGAGTAGCACAATGTTGAAATAAACAGACAGGGAATTGAAATAATCTCTGACTAATATGTTTGAAGCGCTAATGGAAAAGTAGAAAGCATACAGGATAAATGGATAATGACAGCACAGAGAAGGAAGCTAAAGAAATAGGCAAAGGCAAATTCCATAAGTCAAAGACACAGTAACAGAATGAAAGTTTGTTTTGATGGGATCATTAACACACCCACCATAGCTGAGGAAAGATATCAGTAGACTTGAAGACAGGCCAGCAGAAACTTCTCTAACTGAAATTCAATGAGAAAAAAATGATTAAAACAGAATATAACAACCAAGAAATATAGGACAGGGCCATGGTGGTTCAGCAGGCAGAGTTCTCACCTGCCATGCTGGAGACCTGGTTTCGATCCCCGTGGCTGCCCACGTTAAAATATATATATATATATATGGCAATATCAAACGTGTAACACATGCATAATTGGAATACCAGAAGAAAAAAGAGAGAATGGAGAAGATATATTTAAAGAAAAATGGCTGAGTACTTTCCAAAATTAATGATAGACTAAAAAATGCAGAAACAAGATGGTTATAGAACACCAAACAAGATAAATAATTTTAAATTACCCAGACATACATTTAAACTGCAGAAAACAAAAGACAAAGAAAATCTTAAATGATATAGAAGAGAAAAATCTTACCTATAGTGGAATAACAATAAGAATTCAACAGACATCTGTAAGAATAGAATTAAGTTTAGCTTTCACATAAAATGACGTGAAGTAAGAGCAATGAAACTAAACGAAAGGCTGCAAAACCAACTCAGGCTGATCTCACAGACAGGGGAAGGAGAGAACCTCTGATGTAAGCCCAAAATTTGTGTCAGATCCTTATCTGGATAAAAACAAGTCTAAACATGTAACAACCAGGGTCACTATGTGTTCTAGTTTGCTAGCTGCCGGAATGAAATATACCAGAAATGGAATGGCTTTTAAAAAGGGGAATTTAATGAGTTGCTAGTTTACAGTTCTAAGGCCGAGAAAATGTCCCAATTACAAGTCTATAGAAATATCCAATCAAAGGCATCCGGGGAAAGATACCTTGGTTCAAGAAGGCCGATGAAATTCAGGGTTTCTCTTTCATCTGGAAAGGCACATGGCGAATATGGCATCATCATCTGCTAGTTTTCTCTCCTGGCTTCTGGTTTCATGAAGCTCCCCGGGAGGCATTTTCCTTCTTCATCTCCAAAAGTTGCTGGCCAGTGGACTCTCTGCTTCGTGGTTCTGTAACATTCTGTTGTACTTCCCTGCTCTCTCTGAATCTCCCTTTTATAGGATCCCAGTAAAGTAATCAAGGCCCACCTAGAATAGGGGGAGATACATCTCCACCTAATCCAATTTAACAACCACTTTTGATTGAGCCACATTTCCAGGGAGATGATCTAATTAAAGTTTCAAACATACAGTACTGAATAGGGATTGGAAGAAATGGCTGCCTTTACAAAATGGGATTAGGATTAAAACATGGCTTTTCTAGGGAACATACATCCTTTCAAACCAGCACACTAGGATATAAAACATAATCAAAAGTGAGAACTGTCGGTGGAATATTTAAATTAGTTAGACTACTGGAATAAGCTATAATCTCTAGACTATCCAATCAGCAGAGAAACAAGAAAGGGACCTGCATGCTAGGTTTAAGGAATAAATGCTGATGCATTCTGTTACTTGGCACACCAACCACCACATTTTGGTTACATGCCCATTCTTGCAAGGTTGTTGATAAATTATTTTCTTCTCCACAATTGGATAAGCATTTATTCTCTTTCAGGTATAACTTTCTTTCTAACACTTATCAATAGAAAACATATAAGTAAGAACAGAGTGAAGTGAAAACTTTTAAAGTTTTGAAAGAAAAACCCATGAACCTAGAATTCTATATGACCTGTGAAATTGCCTTTAAAGTGAAGGAGAGAGAGGTGGGACAAGATGGTGGTGTAGGCAGGTGTGAGATTTAGTTTGTTCCCTATGGCAGCTAGTAAATAGCCAGGAACCATGTGGAACAACAGTTTGGGGTACTTCTGTGATCAGATGCACATCACACACCAGCCTGGAATGGTAGAAAGGCTGAGATCACAGCACACAACTGCAAGTAAACTTCTACTCCGTGGAGGCTGGTGCCCCTCCCTCATGGGCACAGCAGCCTATCTCAGAGTCTTGCCCTGGTAGGAAACGCAGGACCTCTCTACTAGGAGGCAAGGGAAGAGAGCTCAACCAAACTACAATTTCGGATTTGGTTAACAAATTCGGACTGCTTAATACAAGCTCTGAACACAAATAATTTACAGGGCAAACATGAGCGAAATCAGTGGTTTCCCTCCCCAGCAGCATAGAGGCAGGGCTGATGGTAAAAACAGAGGCTTTTGAATTGGGCTGAGCCCCGCATACTGGAAAAGTGCTGTGCCCCAAGAAAAGGGGCAGATATAACCAGGTGCCAACTCTGACTCTTGATTGTTGAACCTGGGATCTTGGAACCAGACATGAAAAGGAAGTTTTACTCTCCTCTTCAAAAAAAAAAAACTTTTTAGCAGCCCATTAAAGAAAGCAGCAGGCAGTCTCAGTTTTCAGCTCTGCCTGTGGCAAGGGTGGACCTAAGGAACACCTGAGAAACAAAATAACTAATCAGGTGAAGGAGATAATTCCATAAAGGGCATATCTTCCCCAAGAAAGGGGGGCAGGGCCCCTCACAAGTAGCCACTCTCTTCAAGAGTTAAGACCTCAGGGGCTGGTATATCAGCAGTCATTTCAATCCACCAAAAGCAGAGCCCAGCCTGTGTCAAACACATTTCTGGGAGCAGGAAAAGGAGGATTCTTAAGAGACCTGTAACTATTCCAACCTGCAGGGAACAGGGTCTCAGTAGCTGCTCTCCTTACCCCTCCAAAAAAAATTAGAAGGGGGAAAGGCCCAGCACAGGCAGTGACTGTTATTTAGAGATTTCATGTCCCAGGAACTGGAAAACAGGAACAGTTTAAGCTTACCTTCAACCTCAGCCTCTTTCTCAACCACAACCCTGACAGGGACAGGGTCTGTTGAGAATTAAAGGCACTGTACCACTGTATGCTGGGGGGGAGCAGCGGGCTGACAAGTGCAAACTGCTGGGCAGTACCGGAAAAGCACAGAATTAACAGGCTTCACAGAAAAGATGTACCATGCTGGGTCTCATCCACAGGGAACCTTGATACTGAATACCCCACCTTCATGAGTCCTGGGCCTGTCTTGTCTGGGAAAATCTGATCCTATCTGGGAAGCCCCTCCTCCCAAGCCAGACCTCCAGGAAAATGTTGCAAGAGGTAAGGAAGGGAGTGTAAAAATATATAGACAAACAAAACAAAACAAAGGGTAGCTCAATAGTCCCTGAGGAGGAAGAGAGATGAGAGAACTGTCTCCTAGGGGCAAAAAACAACTGCACACTCACAAAAAAGGGCAATTTCAAAAATCTTCCATTTAGGCAGGGCAAGAATTAGATCAATTAGTGTGAAAAATTATGACCAGTTAAATAGAAGCTATGCCGAAGGTCTAGAATAAGTTCAATGGAATATCAAAGAATATACAGAGAACAAAGCTAATGAACAAGAAAACCTAGGGCAAAAGAGAGAAAATGACCTCCAAATTAAACTAATCAAGAAAATCAGATGCCTAAAACCATCAAAAAATCACGTCGTACTAGGAAGCATGAAAATATGGCCTAGTCAAAGGAACAAACTAATACTTAAAATGAGATACTGGAGTTGAAAAAACTAATTAAAGATGTTCAAATAGATCTTCTAAGTAAACTCAGCAAGATGAAGGAAAATGTGGAAAAAGAGTTGAAAGATATAAAGAAGACACCGAGTGATCACACAGAAGAACTCAAAAGCTTGCAGAAACGGCATAAATTATGAGAATGAAAGGCACAAGAGAAGAGATGTAAAACACACTGGAGACATACAAGAGCAGATTTGAACAGGTAGAAGAAAGTATTAGTGAACTAGAGGACAGGACATATGAAATCCTACACACAAAACAACAAATGGGGAAAAAAATGGAAAAATCTGAGCAGGTTCTCAGGGAATTAGCTGACAACATGAAGCACATAAATGTATGTGCTACAGGTGTCCAGAAGAAGAAGAGAAGGAAAAGGGAGCAGAAAGAATAATGGAGGAAATAATCATTGAAAATTTTCCATCTCTTATAAAAGATATAAAATTATAGAGCTAAGAAGCACAGAGTACCCAAAAAAGAATAGATCCAAATAGACCTCTTCCAAGGCATTTACGAATCAGATTGTCAAATGTCAAGGACAAAGAGAGAATTCTGAAAGCAGCAAGAGAAAGGCGATCCATCACATAAAAAGGAAGCTCAGTAAGACTCATTGCAGGTTTCTCAACAAAAAATATGTAGGTGAGGAGGCATTGCTGTGATATATTTAAAGTATTGAAAGAGAAAAACTGCCAACCAAGAATTCTCTATCTGGCATAACTCTCTTTCAAAAATCAGGGAGAGTTTAAAATATTTAGAGATAAGCAAAGAATGTTCGTGAACAAGAGACCTGTTTTACAAGAAATACTAAAGGAGGTTCTACAGGCAGATAGGAAAAGACAGGAGAGAAAGACATGGAGAAGAGTATAAAAATGAAGATTATCAGTAAGGGTAACTAATAGAGTTAAAAGAAAGACAAAAATAAGTTATGGCATATAAAATTCAAAAGACAAAATGGGAGAAGCAAGTACTACCTTTAGGGTAATAATATTAAATGTTAATTGGTTAAACTCCATGATGAAAAATCATACATTGGAAGAATGGATAAGAAACCAGGATCCATCTATTTACTGTCTACAAGAGACTCACTTTAGACCCAAGGATAAAAATAGATTGAAAGTGAAAGACTGGAAAAAGATATTTCATGCAAACAACAACCAGAAAAGTGCAGGGGTAGCTATACTAATAGAAGACAAATTAGACTTCAAATGTAAAACAATTACAAGAGACAATGAAGGAAACTATGTATTAATAAAATGTACAATTCCTCCATAACAATCATAAATATTTATGCACTGAGCAAGAGTGCCCCAAAATACATGTGTCAAACACTGACAACACTGAAGGGAGGACTAGACACCTCTATAAAAATAGTAGGAGACTTCAATATACCTCTTTCATCATTGCATAGAACAGAGGATCCATAAGAAAAGAGAGATCTTGAATAAAATAATAAAAGACCCAGACTTAGATATTTACAGAACATTTTGCCATACAACAGTAGGTTACACCTTTTTCTCAAGTATTCATGGATCATTCCATGAGAGACCACATGCTGGGTCACAAAGCAGGTCTCAATAAATATAAAAAGATCGAAATTATACAAAACACATTGTAAAATCACAATGGAATGAAGTTGGAAATCAGTAGCAGGCAGAAAGCTGGAAAATTCAAACTATAAAGAGGCTAAACAACACACACTTAAACAGTCTATGAGCCAAGGAAGAAATTACAAGAGAATCAGCAAATATCTTGAAGCAAATGAATAGGACAACACAACATACCAAAAGTTATAAGATTCAGTATAGGCAGTGCTGAGAGGGAAATTTATTGCCCTAAATGTGTACATTAAAAAAGAAGAAAGAGCAAAAATTGAGGCGTTAACTACTCACCTGGAAGAACTAGAAAAAGAACATCAAACTAACCCCAAAGCAAACAGAAGGAAAGAAAACAAAACTTAAAGCAGAAATAAATGAAATTGAGAACATGAAAACAATCGAGATAATCCATAAAACCAGAAGTTGGTTCTTCGACACAATCAACAAAATCAAGGGACCCCTAACTAGGTTGAAAAAAAAGAAAGAAGATGCAAATAAGTAAAATCAGAAATGGAAGGGGGAACATAACTATTGGCACCATAGAAATAGGGGACATAATGAGAGGATACTATGAACAGCTGTATGGTAACAAACTAGACAAATTAAACGAAATGGACAACTTCCTAGAAAAGCATGAACAGCCAACATTGATTTGAGAAGAAATAGAGGACCACAACAAACCTATCACAAGTAAACATATTGAAACAATCATCAAAAACTTCCAAAAAGAAAAGTCCAGGACCAGATGAGTTCACATGTGAATTGTACCAAACATTCAAGATAGAATAAGTACCAATCTTGCCCCATTTCTTAAAAAAAATTAAAGAGGATGGAAAACTACTTAACTCATTCTTTGAAGCCAAAGTCACCCTAATACCAAAGACACTCAAGAATACTACAGGAAAAGAAAATTACAGACCAATCTCTTTAATGAATCTAAATGCAAAACTCCCCAACAAAATACTTGCAAATTGAATCCAGTAGCACATTAAAAGAATTATACCCTATGATCAAGTGGATTTTATTGCAGGTATGCAAACGTAGTTCAACACAAGAAAATCAATTAAGGTAATATACACCATTAATAAATCAAAGCAGAAAAAGAACATGGTCATCTTGATTGATGCAGAAAAAGGTATTTGACAAAATTCAAAATCATTTCTTGATAAAAAAGACCAAAACTTTCCCTCTAAGATCAGGAAAAACTTTCCCTCTAAGATGCCCACCAAGATCAGGAAAAATTTTCCCTCTAAGATGCCCACTAAGATCAGGAAAAACTTTCCCTCTAAGATGCCCACTGTCACCATTGTATTTAACATTGTGCTGGAAGTTCTAGCTAGAGCAATTTTGCAAGAAAAAGAAATAAAATGCAACCAAATTTGAAAGGAAATTTTCACTGTTTGCAGATGATATGATCTTATATGTAGAAAATTGATTTATAGATTGAATACAAAACCAATTAAACTTCAACAACTTATTTTGCAGAAATAGAAAAACTAATAACCAGATTTATTTCAAAGTGCATGGTGCTTCAAATAGCTAAAAATTTCCAGAGAAAGAGGAATGTAGTGGGAGGTCTCACATCTTATACCACCTGACTTTAAAGCATATTATAAAGCTACAGTGGTCAAAACAGCATAGTACTGACATTTATAAAAGTTACACCATATACAAAAGTCAACTCAAAAAGGAATAAAGAGTTAAGTATAAGTACCAGGAGCTAATACTTTAGTTGTGCAGAGTTTTTATTTGGGGTGATTGTAAAGTTTTGCTAATGGATGGTGGTAGTGGTAGCAAAACATTGGGTATGTTTTTAACAGCACTGAATTATATATGTGAATGTGGTTAAACTGGGAAATTTTAAGTTGTATATATGTTTACTTGAATACAAATTTTTAAAAAGACAGAACCTTACAACACACACAAACAGTGGACCCTATTAGTATTAATCATATAATTATAAAAATGTTCTTTCATGAATTTTAATTATATATCACACTAAAGTAAGGTGTTAATAAGAGCTGTATGTGGGAAATTTGTTCTTTGTGTATTTCATGCATTTTTTTGTAAATATACAATTTCTCTAACTAAAAATATTCTTGATTAGAACGAAAATAAAACTATAGAATATTGCATGTCAAGTTTCTGGCACAGTGGGTATGTGTTGAAAGAAAGTTAAATCCTCTTCTACCCTCACTATTTTTACATTTGGTTAATATTACTCACTTATGATAGATAAAGATGTATGACCATTTGCATAAACTTTTTATTCACATCTCCACTGTCTTAAACTTTTTTCAACAAGACAATCAGCTTTTGAAGACAGGACAGAGATTTAACTGGAAAGGAACTGTGCTGGTTTGAAAGGATGTATGTACCCTAGAAAAGCCATGTTTTAATCCTAATCCCATTTTGTAAAGGCAGTCATTTCTTCTAATCCCTATTTAGTACTGTATGTTGGAAACTTTAATTAGATTATCTCCAAGGAGACGTGACTCACTCAAGAGTGGGTGTTAAACTGGATTAGGTGGAGACGTGTTTCTACCCATTCTAGGTGGGTCTTGATTACTTTACTATAAAAGAAGAAACATTTTGGGGAAAGGGGATTCTGAGAGAGCAGAGAAAGCTGCAGCACCATGAAGCAAAGAGTCCACCAGCCAGCAACTTTTGGAGATGAAGAAGGAAAACGCCTCCGAGCTGGAGAGGAAGCTATGCAGATGATGCCATGTTCACCATGTGCCCTTCCAGCCAAGAGAGAAACCCTGACCCTGTTTGCCATGTGCCTTCTCACTTGAGAGAGAAACTCTGAACTTCATCGGCCTTCTTGAACCAAGGTATCTTTCCCTGGATGCCTTTGATTGGACATTTCTATAGACTTGTTTTAATTGGGACATTTTCTCAGCCTTGGAACTGTAAACTAGCAACTTATTAAATTCCCCTTTTTAAAAGCCATTCCATTTCTGGTATATTGCATTCTGGCAGCCAGCAAACTAGAACAGGAATGAACCCAAAGGGAAAGTTACAAGTTTGAGATTTAGTTTAGAAGGTCATTTCTCTTGGTTTACAATTTCTATAATGCAATATTGATTCCTCACTCACTCCTAAATACATTTACGGGGTGCATATCCCGAGCTAGTTTCTATGCTAGATGATGCAGATCTAGCATCTCAAAGTACCACAAGAGATAACAGCTACCTACCATGCCAGGTCCTGTGAGCTAAAAGCTTTACATATTATGTCTTTCTATAAACCTTCAGATTAAGTATAATCTTCCTTATTTTACAAATGAGGAAATAGAGTCAAGATTGGAAGCCACATGTGTTTTACCTAACTCCAAGCCAACATTATTTTCACTACATGTGTAAGGTTCCATTTTTATTCTTTTTTTTTTTAATATGGAACACTTCACGAATTTGCGTGTCATCCTTGCACAGGGGCCATGCTAATCTTCTCTGTATCGTTCCAATTTTAGTATATGTGCTGCTGAAGCGAGCACCATTTTTATTCTTTTAATAAAGCTAATCATTCAACAGGATTAAGGAACATCATAAAGATGTTATAGAATATGTCAAGTTGTTTTCCCAGAGTCACATGGGTAGTTATCAGAGGAATTAGAAATTGAGCCCAGGTAGCCTGACCCCGAAGTATGCACTCTGGGGTAGCCAGACTATGAAGTTGAGGTCAGGGGTTCAAACCCAGGTCTGTCTGACTCCAAATCCCCTAATATCAACTTTTTCCTTTGTTCTTCTTCCTTACTTGGTGCTCAACAAACAGTAGTACCTTCTACTCTAATTTGTTGACATTGTACAATGAAAAGATATTTATTAAGTACCTACTTTGAGCCATTATGTGAACACTGGAGTTACAAAAGTGAATCATGTAACCACGTAGTTTCAATACAAAGTAGTAAATATAATGACAGAGGAAGACTTTCTGGAGTAGGTAGCACCTGAGCTGCGTTCTAAAGGAGGAGTAAAAGTTCTTTAGGTGAAGGAGGGAGAGAGAAGGTGGTGATGGTGCAGGCAGAAGGAACTGCATGAGTGTGGTGGGCGGATGTCATGTGAATCAAGAAACCCCAAAACTACATTGACTCTTCTCCACCTCTAACCCTTAGGGAGCCACACAGTACCTATGATCTCACAGGGTATGGAGCTGGGGATGAGCTGAATTTATCCATATAATGCAAGAGCATAGGTATTTGTGGTTCCCAGGTAACCTCTCTACTTGTTTACTATTTCCCATCTATCTCCTCTCGTCAAGGACATTGTTTATCATTTCCCCTCCTTCTCATTGATGTCAATTCATTTTTCTATCTATACTATGTACTCTACTGGGGGTTATTTCTCCCCCTAGGGGGCATTTCATGATGTTTGGATATACTTTGGTTTTCATAACTCTCTCTCTCTCTCTCTGTGTGTGTGTGTGTGTGTGTGTGCAAGGAGTGCTACTGACATTTAGTGGATAGAGACCAGTGATACTGCTAAGCATACTACAATGCATGGGACAGTCTTTCAAAACAATTATTATCCAGCCCAAAATGTTAATTACTGCTGAGATTGAGAAACTCTGTCCTCTACTGGTCTAGTGTAACAAACAGTGGTGACATGGCTTCCATGTTTAAAAATAACAACCACAAAATAACACTGCCCCTCTCTCTACTTACTGCCTCATTTCTTTGTTTCCTTTTAAATAAATACCCTTTAAAGGGCCATCTTTTTAAATAGGAAACAAAGGGTAGCTCCGGGTGCTAAGCTCTTCAAACTGGGTAAGTATCCTTTTTGACACAAATAGTATTGCACCATAATTGTTCTGTACTTTGCTTTTTTCACTTAACATTGTGATTATTATATCTATAAATATGTAAATATCCATCAAAGGAAATTGGTTAGCCATATTATGTACAGCCATGCTATGAAATACTTTGTAGAAATTAAAAATGATGATGCTCATGTTTGTACATCACATATTTATGTAAAAACATATCCAGTGGCTATTGTTTAGTGAAAATGTCATTACAAAATACATATTTTGACTGTATATCTGTATCCATGAACATACAATGAGAAATCTCAAAAGATACACATGGGCGTACTGATAGTGGGTGCTCATGAAGTTTTTCTGTTTTATTTTTTTAGCTTTCAAAACATTCTTCAACAAGTAGTTACAGGACAGATCAGAGTTTGTCACGGGCTATCATATCACCATCTCAGATATTTCCTTCTAGCTGCTCCAGAACATTGGAGGCTAGAAGGACTATACATATCTTTTATCATCATTTTTTTTTCATTTTTGTGAAAAATAACATATATACAAAAAAAGGCAATAAATTTCAACTCACAGCACAACAATTAATTGTAGAACAGATTTCAGAGTTTGGTATGGGTTACCATTGCACAATTTTAGGTTTTACTTCTAGTTGCTCTAAGATACTGGAGACTAAAAGAAATATCAATATAATGATTCAGCAATCATATTCATTTGTTAAACCCTGCCTTCTCTGTATAACTCCACCATCATCTTTGATCTTTCTCCCACTTTTTAGGGGTAACTTTTTCATGTTGGAAGGGCTGTCAATAATAAGGGTAGGGATATGGAACTATCTGATGTTCTGGAGAGGCTGGGCCCTCTGTGTTTCAGGACTTATCTCGTCCAGGGATCCACCTGGAGGTTGTAGGTTTCTGGAAAGTTACCCTAGTGCATGAAACCCTTGTAGAATCTTATATATTACCCTAGGTGTTCTTTAGGATTGGCTGGAATGGTCTTGTTTGGGGTTTGGCAACCAAGTAGCAATGTCTTATTGAAGTTTGCATAAGAATGACCTCCAGAGTAGTCTCTCAACTCTACTTGAACTCTCTCAGTCACTGATACCATATTTGTTACACTTCTTTTCCCCCTTTTGGTCAGAATGACATTGTTGATCCCACAGTGCTAGGGCCAGACCCATCCCTGGAAGTCATCTCCCATGCTGCCAGGGAGACTTTCACCCTTGGATGTCCTGTCCCATGTAGTGGGGAGGGCAATGATTTTACTTGCAGAGTTGGGTTTAGAGAGATGCTCATGAAGTTTCGCCACTTGTGACATCTGGGACCTTGGGTTAGTTGCTTAATAATTGTGAAATTATTTATTCATTAGAAAAATGGAAGAAATGACATTGACATATCAGAAATGGTGTGATGATAAAGAGAAAGCATATATGTGAAAGTATTTTTGGAGAAGGTCATAGGTTGTAGAAGTGCTAGATGCTCACTGGAGGGTATTCTGATAGAATATATATATTTATAATACATAAAGAAAACAACTTTTAAAAAGCAATACATTTCTGTATCTCAGTACACAGTGAGTACTAAATAAATGTTATTTCACTAGTGTGTTCATGGACATTTGGTCCATTCAGAAGAAATTTATTGAGCATCTACTGATGTCTGACATTGCACTGGATTCTCTAGATTTAAATAAATGAGATTGGGTCCTTCTCTTCAGGAATTCTAAATCTAGCAGAGGAACAGCCTTGGAAACAAATATCTACAAAACCTGAATAAGACCATAATAGAATTTTGTACCTGGTAGAACTGTGTACTGGGTACAGTGAGTGAAGTACAGGAAAGACTAATTAGTTCTTACTCCAAGGAGGTGATAGTGTGAGTCTTCAAGTTTCTCAGAACAGGGTTGTGCCATTCACCAAGAGTAGGGATCCAGAAGAAGGAAAATATTAAGGAAGGGACACTTTGGAAGGTGGTAGGTTCAGATGTGGATGAATAAATCATCTTAAACTAATGTTTAAAAGTCTGTATTTGGTATGGAGTGTGTCAAGATCAGACTGGCCCATCTGTTAGATCAACCTCAGCTCAAATTTTGGCTCTGGCACCTGCTACCTCTAGGACCTTGGAAAACTATTTTAGCTTTATGTGTTGAAGTTTCCTCGTGTGTAAACATTGTGATAATCTGTTATGGTAGGCCGAATTCTAAAGACAGCCCCCTAGGGTTCTCATTTCCTGGTTATTCAAACATGAATCCAGTTATTCCTGTAAATGCATCTTGCAAATGTAACTAAAGTCCCAAGTCAATTGACCTTAAGTTATAGAGATTATTTGGGTGTACCTAATCCAATCAGGTGAGCTGTTTTTAAAGAAAGGAATTTTCTCTGGCTGTAGTAGAATAGGAAGTCAGAGTGAATTGAAGCATTGGGGGTATTTGACATGAGGGGAATTTGGTATGAAGGATCCTGTACACAGATGAAATATTGTGAGAGGGTCTGTGAGAGATCCTGTGCAAAGGCTTTGGGTCTCCAGGAGATGAGAGTGAGCCATGGCCAACATTCAGGAAATGGGAACTTCAGTTCTACAATCAGATGGAACAAAGTTCTTTCAACAACTTGAATGTACTTGAATGTGGATTCTTCCTGAGAATCTCAGATTAGAGAAAAATCAGTCAATACCATGACTTTGAGGTCCTGAGAGAAGAACACGGTGGTGTTATGCCTATAAGATCTATGGAAACTATGAGCCATTTTTAAGTCACTAACTATGTGTAATCTGGTATGCATCCATAGAAAACTAATACATTCATTCATCGAATGTCACTGATAATATGAATCTCATTCTGGACAAGATGTACTATACTGCAATTGTGGAGAGCTGAGTTCTAGAGGAAGACTTCGTAAGTTTGAATTCCCATGCTACACTTTACTAGCTGTAAAATGGTGGGCATTTATTTACCCTCCCTGTGCCTTACTGTCCTCATCTGTAAATGGCATAATAATAGTACCAACATTACAAAGTTTTTATGAGAATTCAATTAATATGATAAACGATTATAATCGCTCCTGAGATATAGAAAGCACTATATAAATGTTAAACATTTTAAAAGTAAAAATTCAAAATTAATGTCAGTACATACCATATGATAAACAAATAATAAATACTAGCTGTTATTGTGATATTTCATAGTCTGTTTCAAAATCTTCATAGAAAGACCGCCATGGTGTGTCTTCATAGCTTATATAATTACTTTTAATTTAAAAATAAAATTCTACTGAGAATCCTATGAGTTCCTTTGTAATTGTGCAAAATAAATTATATTTGGTGTTTCATCCTCTTGCCTGGTCTAGTCATAAATTTCCCTTTTCAGCAACTATCCCAGTTGGCCCTGCCCTGGACATAACCGCAATTAACAAGAGCCATCCACTTATCATCCCAAAACACCTCTTGCCACTTCTGCCCTTCATGCCACATAGTTTAAAGCTGCAAATCCCTAGAATCCTGGGAAAACCTCACTCCTCCCTCTGGGTCACAATAAAGGTGAGAGCCCAGGACCCATCTGTTCTTTTTCTTTTCCCCCTCCTCCACTGACCCTAGTGGAAAATTGGTTAAGTAAGCCTCGGTTCCTCTGCCACCCTCTTTCTCCCCTTTCCCACTCCAAGACCTTTGATCTGATAAAGCTGTCCTTTCACAGATTCTTGGCTGTCTAGCTATCTGTTTCCATCTCATAATGTGAAACACTTCCACTTAACATCCAAAATAGTTGGTGCAGTGAGCAGAGTGATTTGACACTGACCAAAAGGGAATGCCTTTAGACTGCTAGCACTATTTAGGAAAGCCCCACCACTTGCTGCATTTGTTGGTGCTGCTTTGTGTAGCTGCTTTTTATATCTGTTGGGCATTGTCTAAGTTACCCACAGCAAATTGCAGATCCATTAAAGGTCCAGGGACTGCAGAGAGGCAGTTCTACCCATAGAACTGCCCCTGCCAATCAAGGTGATAAACACTGAAATATCCTCTGAAACAAGGTACTATGGGGCTCTGGTTTATAATCCAATATCTCTTCAGAGGGAATGAATATATAAACCATCTCCCCATACACAGCTCTATTCAGCCAGTTCTTAAACCCTCCACCAATGAAGGTCAATTAACCATCAATTATACCAATCTTAATGCACAGGAGTTCTTCCCATTTTATTCTTCACATTGTCTAATTAATAAATATATACAAAGGAACATGGGCAATTGCTTTGCTGTCACTGACTTGGTCAACATGTTTTATTTATTGCCAATATCTTTAAAAAAATCCTAACTGCTATCACCGAAATGTTAACAAATGGTCTTTAAAAAATCATCCATGTAATACTGACACTATATAGTTGACATCTGATTAAGGGGTGAGTCTAAAAAAGGCCTCCAAGAGGACCTAACCACACTTACATATCATTTACCAAAAATGAGGTTGCATAATACCATCCCATAAAATACAAGGGCCAAAAAAAAAAAAAAATACAAGGGCCATCAAATTCTGACAAATTTCTGAGTATCATCTGGTCCTCAAAGGCAGACAGATTTCCACCACCATCAAATATAAGCCCAAATACAACACTAATACATGCACAACACTTATTAGGATTATTCAAATTTTGTAGGTAGCACATCCCACATCTTTCACTCTCATTACAACCCATATACAAATCTCATGTACATCTACTGCTTTCCACTGGAGAGACTCCCAACAATGAACATTAGAATGGGCACAACAGGCCATTTCCCATGCCAAGCCCCTTGTCCTATTGGAAATATATTTTAAATTAGAGGTCTTGGTTATCTCTGAATATGTGTCTTGGATTTCTTGGACTAGGCATGGCACTGTCCAGCTTGCATATTCAGACTCCTATAATTTGACTGATGAGACATAATTCCACATAGGAGCTTGGAACTGATATTGAAGCCTCATTGGTAAAATGGAAATGGTACTTACAAGAGAAGGTTAAACCTGACAAACAGGGTCCTTCCAAATTGCAAGATGATATATCTTCTTCCATGTTTAGCTCTGTGCCCACAAATCTTGAAATGTTGGCAATGATGCCCCTATTGCCCTCTCCTCTAACAGTGGGTGGCCCCTTGGAACCACCTGTCTGCCATAGTAAGGAGTCTATAGATTTCACCAGTGGCAACTCTATTGTTGTATGCAACGCATCTGGTTGAAGAGTAATACCATACAGCTTACCAAAGATGGCTGTTTGGAGTCTGCTCAGTTGGCAGAGCTGAAGTAGTCCAATTAGTCAACCAGGTTGTTCTGAGCTGCCAGTTGCCCAATCTTAAAATCTTCACTGACTCTTGGGCAGTGGTCAAGAATGGGTAGGGGTTCAGGTCAATGGAAACAGAAGAATTTTCTCATACAAAGAAGACCTTTGTTGGGGAGAGGGGCTTCTCATTTGCAAACAGCTTGCAGCCTCACCTATTTCCATACACTTGACTCACCATACTGCACTGTTCAATGACACTACCAATAAACTACTTAAAATTCATTCCTACTGGGTGGGCCACGGTGGCTCAGCAGGTAAGAATGCTTGCCTGCCATGCCTGAGGACCCGGGTTCGATTCCAGGTGCCTGTCCATGTTAAAAAAAAATCATTCCTACATTGTACAACTGGGGATCCTTTGGAGACTGCCCACTCAGTCCAGGCCCCAACATTCCCCTACCAACTTCCCTATAGCACTTCAGGCTTCAGAGGCTTCTCTCTCTTGGTGGAGAGGGCACATAAAAAGGAATTGTCTCTAATCCCAGCACTGGCCAAAATAGTTATTACAAGCTGTGACTTGTGCTCCAAAACCAAGCATTAGCTCCTCACAAAAGGGAATAAACCCTTTTCCCATTGCCATATTAATTAAATGTGACCACTTCATCACTGCCAGATTCACCAAGAATTAGATATTACAGCTCCCAAACCAAGCAGTGTAACAGTCTGTATCATCTTTAGAGGTTACGAAAAGCTACATCTTATGGATACCAGTCACATAAAAAAATGACATCAGGCGGGCCATGGCAGCTCAGTGGCAGAGTTCTCACCTGCCATGCCAGAGGCACAGGTTCGTTTCCCAGTATCTGCCCATGCAAAAAAAAAAGCCTAAGAAATGACATCATTTTACCCTACCATGAGTGTCTTTTTACCATACAAGGTAAAACACTAGATATAGAGCAAGCCTTGGTGGAAAGCATTATGCAGTCTCTCAGAAGGGAGAAAAACACTAAGTCCGGCTGCCACAATTTAAAACAGCAGCCCCAGAAATCAGTCCTTATCAACTGGTGCAATGACAATATTTACCCTGGCTCTGGGTTTTAGTATTTTTATTGGCTGCATGGGTCATGGGCTTATCTACCCATCCACAGTCATACTATTAGTATAGTCAGTTAATACTAAAATTGTACCCACGGATGAGACAGAAGAAATTGCTGGCTGTTGCTCCTCAACCAGTGGCACAAAACTTGCCACCAAGCATAATACAAAACCACCCAACCTGTACATCACATGGGTCCACTGGCACCAATATATAAATGATTCTCAATTGAGGCTTAATCTAAATAAGATTTGCAAACAGCACCAATGGCCTCACGAGTATAATCAAATAAAACCTGCATGGCTAATTACCTCTACCCTAGCATGCCGGGCCAACTATTCTAAGACAAGAGCTTAATTACAAGGAGAGGACCTAAAATGTCAACACTGAATTGGCATACATGTGTAGACAAAGCAAATTATACAGGAAGTGCAGGGGACCACACCAGAACATGCAACTACAGCCTTTGCTAGGTGTGTCCTAGAGGTCCCACTAAAAGTCATGGAGTTCTGTGATGACAACTGTTTTATAAAACTTAGAAAATTTCATGACCAGAGCTGCCCAATGGTATTTAAAAGACGTGGTGGTTTGAAGCTGTATATACCCCAGAAGAGTATTGTGCCAGTTTAAGTTATTGTGTATGCCAGAAAAGCCGAGTTCTTTAATCTTCATTCAATATTGCTGGATGGGATCTTTTGATTGTTTCCATGGAGATGTGACCCACCTAATTGTGGGTGGTAACATTTGATTGGATGGTTTCCATGGAGCTTTGTCTCCACCCATTTAAGGTGGGGTTGCTTACTGGAACCCCTTTAGAGGGAAAAAGCTCAGAGCCAGCAAAGCACACATAGCCAGAGACCTTTGGAGATGGAGAAAGAAGGCACACTGAGGAAAGCCTTATGAAATGAGTAGAGAAAGCTAGCAGATAGCTCTGTGACTTCCAAGCTGCGAGAGGTGTCCAGAACCTAAATACCCTAGCAGACAACAACCACGTGACTTCCGGCTGCCAGAGCTGTTCCGGATAGCATCAGCCTTTCTTGAGTGAAAGTAACCTCTTGGTGATGCTTCAATTTGGACATTTTCATGGCTTGAGAACTGTAAACTTGCAACTTAATAAACTCCCTTTTTAAAAACCATTCCATTGCTGTTATATTGCATTCTAGCAGCTTACAAACTAAAAGAAGCATGTTCTTAAATCTAATGCATTCTTGTGGGTGTAAACCCATTTTAAGTAGAACCTTTTGATGAGGTTACTTCTGTTAAGGTGTATCCAACCTCAACCAGGATGGGTCTTAATCCTATTATGGGAGTCCATTATAAACACGCTGAAAAAGTAATGGAAGCGAAAAGCTGAAATCAACGAAACCTGAAAGAGAAGGGAGAGGCCAGCAGATGCTATCGTGTGCCTTGCCATGTGACAGAGGAGCCAAGGATTGTTGGCAGCCAGTCTTTGGGAAAAAATCATCACCATGATGCCTTGATTTGGACATTTTCTCAGCCTTAAAACTGTAAGCTAATAAATTCCCATTGTCCAAGCTCCACCATTTAGTGGTATTTGATTTTGGCAGCCCAGGAAACTAAAACAAAAGCCCACTGCAAAATTCCTTTTGTGGGTTACTTTTTGGGAGGGATACCAACCCCCAGGTTGGCCCCTGATAATCACTATCTCTTCTCAGATGATATTGCCTTAGCCCATGACCTCATCACTGGAGAGGGCTTCCCCTCTTATTGAATACACCACACGTGTTGGAGTACAGGACTTACAGCACTGCCTGCAGCCCTGGGTCTCAGACTCTTAATTATACCCTGCAGAGATTGCCAAAAGCCTGCCCAGCAAGTGCATACAGTACCTTAAAGCCTGAAAAACTGTAAGTCACCCCCTGCACAATTGTTAACTCACCGTGAAATTAACAGATCCCTACTGATTAGTTAAGCAATGTTTGCAGATGGAAACAGATGATGGCCATACCTACCCAGAGAGTTCCTCTCTGACCTCCTCTTCCCGTGTATACTACTGCAGAGAAATTTTTGCCCATAGTTATCAACTGGAGGGTTCCCTGCACAGTATTACAGCTACCCTCAACCCCAAACAGGCATCTCCACCTTCCCTATCCTTCTCTCGATGACACTTGACCCCACTTGGGCATATTCCCCCACTGACAGTTTTTTGAGCATGTTGCCAACTGCCCACACAACCAAAACTATTTACACATAGTGTTTCAAGAGATCTATACTCAGGGATGCACTGATTGGCTTTGACTGTGGTCCCAATCAAGATGGTCAACGCTTCCTGGAAGGAGACTGGTCCACTGTTTGTACATCCAAGTCTCTGGTTCTTCATATTATAATGCAGACAGCACCCTTGCAGGGAACCTCCTGACAATACAGACCATCCTGGCCCCCATATTATTAGGTATTGGAATCTTCCTCAGGCTTGCTGAACCACTCTGGGAGCTACATCCTTACAATAGCAAACAGATATCCTCCAGGCCTAGCAACAGTTTTTAGCCACAGTAGCCCAGCATATGCAACTGGTACACCAAACCCTAAGCCTCATGCAACAACAGCATAGCTCCCTAGTTCAAATGGTCTTTGACAATAAGCTAACATTGGATTATTTTCCGGCTAAGGAGTGAAGAAGTGTGTGTGTGTGTGGGGTGTCTGTGGTATGACTGGCATGGCCTGTTTCATGTATATCAACAAGTCAAGGTAAATACAATACAATTTATAAAAGATGCAATAATGGATACACAGTATTATAATTTCCCCAACACACCTTGTTAAACTCCCACACCTTCACTCTCTGTAAGCCTGCCCGGGGATTTTTTTCATAGATAAACCCCACTACCTGGAGAGCCTGCCTCTGTCAAGTCTTCCAATTATTAGTCATAGGACAAGTTTTTTCTTAAATGAAACCAACAGTTGTGTTTTGGGGTATGGGAGGGAGGGTGAGTGAAAAAAAAAACAGGGAAGGGAGACAGGGGCCCTATCAATAGTGTTGCTGTTTTTTTTTTTTAAAGGGATTTATTTATTTAGTTATTTATGGCTCAAACAATGGGAATTTATTAGCTTATGGTTTTGAGACTAAAAGAAAGTCCAAATCAAGATATTATCAAGGCAATGTTTTCTCATTGAAGACTGGCATTCTGAGACTGGTTGTCACATGGCAAGGCATATGGTGGCATCTCTTAGTCTCTCCCATCTTTTCTGGGTTCCACTCATGTAGCTTCTTGCTTCCTGCAGCTCTCCCTTTGAATTTCATTCAGAATTTCATTCTGCCAGTAATAGGATTAAGACCCATCCTAACTGGACTGAGCCATACCTTCTCTTTTTTTTTTTTAACTTTTTAAATTGCATAACATGACATATATACAAAGCAAAGAAAGAAAAATCAATAATTTTCAAAGCACTCTTCAACAAGTAGTTACAGGATAGATCCCAGAATTTGTCATGGGCTACCATATCATCTTCTCAGATTTTTCCTTCTAGCTTCTCCAGAACATTGGCGACTAGAAGGAATAAATATTATTTTATCATTACAATTAACTTTTTTCTTTTTTGTGAAAAATAACAGATAAACAAAAAAGCAATACATTTAAAAGCACAGCACTACAATTAGTTGTAGAACAGATTTTAGAGTTTGGTATCGATTACAATTCTACAATTTTAGGTTTTTAAATTAGCTGCTCTAAGGTACTTGAGACTAAAAGAAACATCAATATAATGCTTCGGTAATCATACCCACTTGTTAAGCCTTACCTTCTCTGTGTAAATTCACCAGCACTTTTTTTTAAATTTTTATTATTTATTTATTTATTTTTAAAATTTGCATATGGGCAGGAAGCACCAGGGATCGAACTCCAGACCTCCAGCATGGCAGGTCGGAGCTCTGCCTGCTGAGCCACAGCAGCCGCCCTTCACCAGCACTTTTGATCTTTCTCCACTCTTTAAGGGTATTTGGGCTATGCTCATTCTAACATTTTCATGTTGGAAGGGGCTGTCTATAATATGAAGTACGGAGATGGAACTATCTGATGTTCTGGAAAGGCTGAGCCCTCTAGGTTTCAGGACTTATCTGGCCCAGGGACCCCTCTGGAGATTGTAGGTTTCTGGGAAGTTACCTTTGTACATGGAAACTTTGTGGAATTTTATATATTACCCTAGATGTTCTTTAAGATTGGCTGGAATGGTTTTGGTTTGGGGTTGGGAAGTTATGATAGGTAGCAATGTCTAACTGAACCTTACATAAGAGTGACCTTCATAGTACCCTTTCGACTCTATTTGAACTCTCTCAGCCACTGATACCTTATTTGCTACTCTTCCTTTTCCCCTTTTGGTCAGGATGGCATTGTTGATCCCATGGTGCCAGGGCTGGACTCACCCCTGAGAGTCCTCTCCCACACCACCAGGGAGACTTTCATCCCTGGATTGCATTTAAAAAAGCATCAATAGCACTTTTTTTAAAATGCAACTTGATTGAGATATATTCACATACCATATAATCATCCAAAGTATACAATCAATGGTTTACAGTATCATCATATAATTGTGCATTCATGACCAGAATCAATTTAGAACATTTGTCATTACTCCAAAAAAAAGAATAAAAATAAAAATAACCCCCCAAACATCTCATACTTCTTATCCCTCCTATTATTTATTTATTTTTGTCTTTATTTTCCTACTCGTCTGTCTATACATTGGATAAAGGGAGTGTCAGTCACAAGGTTTTCACACCATAAAAGCTATATATTTATATAATCATCTTCAAGAACCAGGAGTACTGGATTAAAGTTCAACAGTTTCATAGATTTCCTTGTAACTTTTTTAATACATTAAAAAGTATAAATGTAATATGTATATAAAGGATAGGAATAAATTCTAGAATGACCTCTCAACTCTATTTGAAATCTCTCAGCCACCGAAACTTTATTTTGTTTCATTTCTCTTTCCCCTCTTGGTCAAGAAGTCTTTCTCAACCCCATGATGCCCGGGTCTGGCTCATCCCTGGGAGTTATGTACCACATAGGCTGGAAGGCAGTGAGTTTACCTGCAGGGTTGGCTCAGAGAGGGGGGGGGAGCATCTGAGTACCAAAAGAGGTTATCTACGGGTGACTCTTGGCATAATTAAAAGGAGGCTTAGCTTCTCCTTTCCATGAGTAAGTTTCATAAAGGCAAGCCCCAAGATCGAGGGCTTGGCCTATTAAATTGGTAATTCCCAATGCTTGTGAGAACATCAGGAATTCCCCAGATGGGGAAGTTTAATGTTTCCAATCTAGGAGACTTTGCTAATAACTTTTTAATTTTCTGCCCAGATTATTCTGGAATGTATCGGAGCATCACAATAGCCTGTACAAACCAACAAGATCTCACGCCCTATTCAACCCTGTAATTTATGGTTTTCAAATAAATTGACCATATAGGTTAAAGTAGATAGTATGCTACAGAAGATATAAATGTTTCCAAAAATAAGCATCTCTTCCTTTGGTGTTACATGCAAGCTGAAGTTTAAAAACAGAGTCAATATGTGGGATATGACATCCAAGGGAGAAAGTCTCCTTGGCAGCATGCAAGGGGACCCCCAGGAAGGAGTCGAGACCTGGCACCATGGGATCAACAATTCCATCCTGACCAAAAAGAGGGAAAAGAAGTGTAATTAATAAAGTGTCAGTTGCTGAGAGAGTTCAAATAGAGTCAAGAGGCTACTCTGGAGGTCACTTTTATGCAAGCTTCAGTTAAACATTGCTACCTATCATAATTCACCAAACCTCAACCAAAACCATTCCTGCCAATCCTAAAGAACACCTAGAGTGTTATATAAGGTTCTACAAAGGTCCCATGCACTAACTAGGGTAAGTTTCCAGAAACCTACAACCTCCAGAAAGGTCCCTGGACCAGATAAGTCCTAAAATGTAGAGGGGCCAGTCTCTCCAGAACATCAACTAATTCCATCCCCTTATCCCATATTATTGATAACCTCTTCTAACATGAAAAAGTTGGAATGGGCATAGCCCAAATACCCTTAAAGAGTGGGGGAAAGACCAAAGGTGATGGTGGAGTCATACAGAGAAGTTAGGGTTTGACAGGTGAGCATCATTGCTGAATCATGAAATTGATTTTTCTTTTAGTCTCTATCTCAGAGCAGCTAGAAGTAAAAACCTAAAATTGTGGAATTGTAACCCATACCAAACTCTGAAATCCATTCTACAACTAATTGTTGCACTGTGCTTTGAAATTTATTGCATTTTTATATATGTTATTTTTCACAAAGAAGGAAAAAAAGTCATTTGTGATGATAAAAAATATTTATTCCTACTAGCCTCCTATATTCTGGAGCAGCTAGAAGGAAAAATCTGAGAGGATGGTATCATAGCCCATGACAAACTCTGGGATCTGTCCTGTAATTACTTGTTGAAGAGTGCTTTGAAAACTATTGCCTTTTTCTTTCTTTGCTTTCTATATGTGTTATATTATACAATAAAATTTTTTAAAAGAAAAAAACACAGTCAATATCATCCTTTACTCTTTAGTATGATTTAACTTAGTCCTAACCAGATCAGCTTCATTCATATCTCTAATTGAAATCTCATCTCTTATTCAACTTTTTTAACAGCTGCTCCATATGGTCTGGATGATAAGAGCAACCCTCAGCTTCTCGAAATGGCCCTTCCTGCTTCTGCCCTTCATGCCACATAGTTTAAAGCTGCCAATCCCCAACATCCACAGGAAAATTCCACTCTTCTCTGGGTCACAGTAAAGGCAAGAGCCAGGGACTGTTGTGTTCTTCTCTCCCTCCCTCCCCAATGACTTTTTGGGAAATGAATTTAGGGAAACCTTGGGTTCCTCTGCCATCCTTATTCTCCCCTCTCCCCTGCCAGGTCCTTTGATCTAATAAAGTTGTCCTTTTATGCATTATTGGCTGTCTGGCTATCTGTGTTTGCATTTCATTACCTGAAGACATTTCACATGCCATCCAAAACATCCTTAATTTCTGTTTCACTCACCCGATTCACTAACTAAACTGTGACTGCTACACAGATGGTAACATGCTTATTCAAGACTGCTAATCTTGAGGTATGCGATCTTTCAAGTGTGCTTCTCAACAAGGGTCAGTTTTCTGTGGCCAAGGGAGCCCAGCAGCAGCTTCAGAGCACTGGTACCACATCATGACTTAATGAAGACATGGCCCCCACTCTGAGGTTCGTGGTAAGACCTGAGGTCACGAAGTTTGTTCTTCACCTTTCTTTCAGCTCTTCCCTCTACACTCCCTCTGACACTTCTCACCATCTCATTGACCATTGGCATAGGCACATAAGCACTTCTGATCTACTAGCAAAGCATTGTTAGGGCTAGTCATGAGTCAGACTTTGAATATGTGGATTTTGAGCTTCCTGAAATAGGTAAAGTATAAAAACCAAGTACTGATAAAATACATTTACATTTATGTAATATATTTATACAATATATTTGTTTATATTATATATATTTATAGTAACATGTGAATATACAATATATATTCAAATAGAGGTATTGATTTTGGGGTGGAGGCAATGGATTTTATTTAGTTTTCTATTTGAGTAAAAGAAACAGGGTCATGTTAAGAAGAATTTGTCCAGATCTACAGCTACATGTCACTGCACAGATGTTTTCCAGCCTCACCTGGGATTTTATGACTGCCTCAAAATCTTGCTCAGTTTCCCTAGTTAGCTTTTTCTCCCATTCTCCACAGAGTTATGTCAATATTACTCACCTTTCTGCTAACCATGTCTCAGGCATAGCTGATTATCCTGTCCTATACCTCCCAAAGGGAAAAGGATTTCTCAGGCGAAAGGTACCCCAATTCCATAACACTAAATCGGTAACCTTTCCTGTACCACAAATTAACCTTTCTTCTCCCTCTTGGTAGAGTGAAGGAGATATTCTTTCTTTCTTTCTTTCTTTTTCCCCCCAATGCTTGCGAGAATTCCAGGAATTCTCCAAATGGGGAAGTTGAATTTTCCCCCTTTCTCGCCATTCCCCCAAGGGAACCTTGCAAAAACTTTTTTATTCACTGTTTGAATCACTCTGGGGTTTATTGGGGCATCACACTGGACAAACCTATAAAATCTCATGCCCTATTCAAGGTTTCATGTACTTATGGTGTTCAATTAACCTGTCCATATAAGTTATGTTAGGAAATGCACTAGCCAAAATATAAATTTTGTGTCAAATAAACATTTTTTGCTTTAGTCTCACTCAGAAGTTGAAGTTTTAAAATATTCTTTCTGACAACTAAGATAAATCTCTCCAATGTCTTCTAGATCCCACATCTTCCAACTTTTTCAGGCCCTTCCAATCTGCTGAATTTTTCTTCTCTATTCACTCCTTCTCATCAGCATTTTTACTTTCCTAAATATCTTTCTTCTTAAAATTAAAAAAAAATGATCTGCCAACCACATATCTCTCATCATCTGTCTTCTCCCATTCACAGACAAATTTCTTTAATAGACTATTAATGGTAGCTGAATCTAGCTCCTTCTCTTCTTTCCTCAGTCTGGTTTCTAAACCGAACATTTCATTGAAAATTTTATGACCAAGGTCACACAAGTGATTGCTTTTAAATCAAGATGAATGTCTACTTATTATTCTTTATCTTGCTGCACTCATTGTCACTACCCCTGTTCCTATTCGCTCCATCCTTATTGTAACAGATCTGGCCCTCCGCTTGTGTGATTCCATACTCTCTTGATTTTTGTCCTGACTCTGTCTGCTCTTTATCAGTCTCCTTTGCATGCATGTCCCCTCAGCCCATATCTTAATATTAGTTCTCCTCAGGGTTCTAGTCAACTCCTCTCTCTTCTCTCTGCAAAGTCTCCTTGGATGAACTTGCCAGCCTCCCATAAACTGAGCAATCTGGAACTTGTGCATTTACTGAGTGATTTGATATCTCCCAGTGATATTTCATTAAGTGTCTCAAGCGCCACATGTCTTCAACTGATCTCATTTCCCACCAAATCTGCAGACCTGATTCTCTTCTTCTTGTCATTTGGAAGGGAGCCACAATCAACTTGTTTGAACCTGACAGGCATCATTAAAGCTCCTTCTCTGTCACCTCACATATGCAATCAATATTCAACATGCACTTTCTACTCAATAAAAACGAGTCTCACTAGAATGTATTAAGCAGATAATCAAAAAGCACTGGCAAATTCCCTTAAGGGATGGGAGAAAAAATATGGAACTATCAAACTTTACCACTGGGGAAACCCCGGATACTGTGTCAAACATTAGGGATGCCCAAATCTATAAGTCAAACCCTTGATCTTGAGGCTTGCTCTTTGCTGATGTATGTAGCGGAGAAGCTCAGCTTACCTATAGCTCTGCCTAAGAGTTACTTCTGGAGGACCTCTTTTGTTGCTCAGATGTGGCCTCACTGTCTCTAAGCTCAAACTCTGCAAGTGAAATCATTGCCTTCCCCCCTACATGGGACATGACATGCGGGGTGAATGTTTCCCTGGCAGCATGGGAGATGACCTCCAGCCCCAGCGCTGTGGGATTAACAATGCCATTCTGACCAAAAGAGGGGAAAAGAAGTGTAACAGATAAGGTATCAATGGCTGAGAGAATTCAAATAGAGTCAAGAGCCTACTGTGGAGGTCATTCTTATGCAAAGTTCAGTTAGACATAGCTACCTATCATAATTTGTCAACCCCCAACCAAAACCATTCCAGTCAATACTGAAGAACACCTAGGGTAATTTATAAGATTCTACAAAGGTTTCATACACTAGGGTAACTTTCCAGAAACCTACAACCTCCAGATGGGTCACTGGACCAGATAAGTCCTGAAACCTAGAAGGGCCAGCCTCTCCAGAACATCAGCTAGATCCATCTCCCTACCCCATGTTATTGATAGCCCCATCTAAAATGAAAAGGTCAGAGTAGGCATAGCCCAAATGCCCTTAGGGAGTGGGAGGAAGATCAGAAGTGATGGTGGAGTTATACAGAGAAGGTAAGGTTTAACAAATGTATATGATTCCTGAATCACTATATTGGTATTTCAACCTAAATTCCCCCTTTCAAAAAAACTATTCTGTTTCTGGTATACTGCATTCCGGCAGCTAGCAAACGAGAACAATAGAGTACTGCAGCTTCCTACTCTGCCATCTTGTCTGGAAGTCCTTGTAGTATATTTTTAATCTCTATTATTGTCCCTTTCATCCCCACACTTTCTGTTATATTTCTTTTTATACTTTAAAATTATTATTTATGTTCTCACATTACCTTCTTAATACTTTGTAGTTCTATATCCATATTTGCATTCATCTCCTTGAATTGACTTAGGAAATTTGTTTGAATTTCTTTGATTTGTTGTTCCAAATCCTGCATTTGTGAAGTTTTAATCTGTTCCCTTGACTGAGTCATATTTTTTTGTTTCTTATGGATTGTAATGCTTTTTCTCATGTCTGGGCCTCTGATTATCTCAATGACTTAAATCCAAAGGTCAATTTCTTCCACTTGTCTGGGGTTTTATTGCTTATTGGATTTGTGTTACAACTCTTCTTTGATGCTTGGTCCAACTTGTTTAGGATCCTTAGAGTAGTTCATGTTTAACTGTTCAGATATTCTGAGCTCTTCTTCATCTTACTCTTGCTCTGGATATATGGTACAATTTTTAATATTGTACTTTTGGTGAAATTCTTTCAACTCCAGGAGAAAATTTCCTTTCCTCTCCAGGAGAAAGTTTCCTTTCCTCTATTCCTTCTCTGCAATTTTGATCTGTTTGTTCTTGTGGAGAATTTTCTCCCCAAATACTATGACTTGCTCATATTATCTTCCTCACTCAGTGCCCCCTTTTCCTTACACTTTTTAGTTCTGGGACCCATCCTGCGTTACAAAATTTCATTACCCTCCTTTTTTATTGTGAGGCTTTTCTACCTCTGATTTCTTCAACATTAGGCTATCCCACTCCAGGGAGCTACATGGAGTAAGTCCAGAAAGGTGAATCACTCCAGAAAAGTCCACTTTGCATTTAGGTGGTGCATCCCACATAAACTGTATTGAGTGTATGCAGTTCTGAACAATAATTCTGCTGCATTTTACCCCCTCCCTTGGGAAACCCTTTTGTATGTAGCATGACTCAGAAGTTTGTGCTCTATCCAGGGTCCCTGCAGACTTGGATCCTTGAAACCTGGACATGTATGGAATTGTAGCTCACCACTGTGAGTACATGAGTATCTCTATAGACTGCATCCACGGCAGGAGGGACCAGGGCTTTGCTGCCTCTGCACAATTCTCAAGCTGCATGGGACTGAGTGAGGGGAGAGAGGTCTGGACTGGTGGTCTAGGATGGAAATTTCATACTGAACTTGGAGACTATTTTTCTTTTTCTCTGACTCAGTGTCTGTACAGTCCTTCACCAGTCTCTATCATCCTCCACAGTTCCAACAAAGGAGGATTTGTCCTTTTATTAGTTGAGTGTGAGGGTAGACTTTCCAGAGGATGTCTTATGTTGCCACGTTGATTATGTCACTCCAACTACATCTTGAGATAGTTCAAAACTAGAGAAACACAGACTTTCTAAGGTCAGAATCTACAACATTTAGTTGCGTCCCCTGGTATAGTGAATGGAACCATGGCTCCCCATAAGTATGTCCACCTGGATTTGTGAATATGACTTATTTGGAAAAAGTGTCTCTGCAGATGTAATTAAATTAAGGATCTTCATATGAGAACATCCTGGTCGTAGGCCATAAATCAATGACAAGTGCATTTATAAGAGATGAAGACCGCATAGAAACACTTATAGAAGAAGGCCATGTGAAAATAGAGGCAGAGACTGGAGTTATGTTGCCACAAGCCAAATGGTTGAAGTCAATGGGAGCAGGAAGCAACATAAACAAATTATCTGTTAGAGTTTTGGGGGGAGCATTGTTCTCCTGACATCCTGATTGCAAACCTCTGTCATCCAGAAATGAAAGAAAATATGTTTCTGTTGCTTTAAGCCACCAAGTTTGTGGCAATTTGTTATGGGAGCCATAGCAAACTAATACACCTAGATACCAAGATTTCAATTATTGGAGAAAGCAACATTCAATAAACTTTAGGCAGAGGTGGGGCAAGATGGTAGCATAGTGAGATGTGGAATTCAGTTAGTCTGCCAGTGTAGTTAGTAAATAGAGAGAAATTGTATGGGACAACTGTTTGGGGAACTTCAGAGACCAGATATACATTTTTGCTTACCAGTCTGGAACAGGTAGAATGGTGGAGATCCCACAGAGAACTGTAAGTCTCTGAAGCCATGGAGGCTGGCATCCCTCCCCCATGGGCACAGCAGGCTGGCATCTGGGGGGAAAAGAAACAGACCATATTAGGTGCAAGGAAGGTAGCTTAAACAAGCTCCAATTTTGGAATTAATTAACAAATTCGGCCTGCTAAAAACAGGACCTGAGCACAAATAAAACTGGAGTAAGCACTAAAGGAACAGGGAGCTTTTTCCCCAACAGAGATGGGGCATGATTGATGGACAACAACAACAGCAACAACAGCAAAGGCTTTTTGAGTTGGACAGCACAAAATACTGGAAAAGGACAGGGCTCCAAGAAAAGGGGATATATAGAGTCTGGGGACACAAAGAGCCAAGTACCAACTCCAGCTCTTGACTGGCAAACTGGGGAGCTGAGATCCAGTTCTGAAAAGGCTTTTTTCCACTTTTTTTTTTTACCTGTTAAAACTTCATTAGATAAAACTGTGAGTACTCTCAGGCTTCAGCACTATCTCAGGTAAGGGAAGAATTAAGGCATGCCTGAGAGAAAAAGTAACTACTCAGGTAAACGTGAAGGAAATTCCCTAAAGGGTGTTTCTTCCTCAAGAAAAGGGGTGCAGGGCCCATCTCAAGTGGTTGCCCTCCTTCAGGGAATTCAGCCCCCAGGGGCTGGAAAACAGAAGCAAACTAAGCCCATCTCCCACATCAGTCACTGTCTCAACCAAACCACTGAAAGAGAGAAGCTGCTGAAATTTAAAGGTACACATCACATTACAATGGTGGGAAGCTGCAGGCTGATAAACACTGCAGGCTGGGCAGGATAAGAAAAGCAGAGTCTAGAGGCTTAATAGGGAAGTCTGGCAACCTGCTGGGTTTCACCCTCAGGGAAACATGATACTGGTTACACCCTCCTCCTGCAATGTGGGCATGTCTAGCCAGGGAAAATCTCACTGGGGTTGGTCATATCTGAGGTTATATCTGGCAGGGTAAGAATGAGAAAAACAAGAGCTGAAAATTTCTGATCAGTTAAACAGAAACTATACTAGAGATCTAGAACAAGTTGAACTGAATGCTGAATAACAGATAGAGAACAAAGCCAACCAACAAGAAAGAGTAACTTACTCAACCTAGGTAAGAGTAAAAACTATCTCCAGAATAAAATAATTAAGGAAATCAAATGCCTAGACATCAGCAAAAAATAATGAATCATACTAGGAAAATCAAAGACATGGCCCTGTCAAAGGAACAAACCAACATTTCAAAAGTGTTACGTGAGTTGAAACAACTAATTATGAATGTTTGAACAGATATGCAAAGTCACAACAAAAATCAAATCATTGAGTGGAAGGAAGCTATGGTAAAAGAGTTGAAGGATATAAAGAAGATATCAGGCAAACACAAAGAACAACTTGAAAATTTGAAAAAACAAATAGCAGAACATATGGAAATAAAAGCACAATAGAAGAGATGAGAAAAACAACAGAGACATACAACAGTAGATTTGAAGAGGCAGAAGAAAGGATTAGAGAACTGCAAGACAGGGCATCTGAAATCCTACACGCAAAACAACAGATAAGGAAAAAAAATGGAAAAATATACGCAGGGTCTTAGGGAATTAAATAACAATAAGCACATGAATATATGTATTATGGGTGTCCCAGAAGGAGAAAAGAAGAGAACAGGGGCAGAAAAACCAAAGGAGGAAATAATCACTGAAAAATTCCCATCTTTTATGAAAGCCAAAAAAAAAATGCAGATCTAAGAAGCACAGTGTACCCCAAAAAGAATAGATCTGAAGGGACCTACTCCAAGGCACTTACTAATTACATTGGCAAATGGCAAGGACAAAGGAAGAATACTGAAAGCAGCAAGAGAAAGGCAATCCATCACAAACAAGGAAAATTCGATAAGACTATGTGTGGAATTCTCAGCAGAAACTATGGAGGCAAGAAGGCAGTGGTGTGATATATTTAAGATTCTGAAAGAGAAAAACTGCTAACCAAGAACTCTATATTCAGCAAAATTTTCCTTAAAAAACAAGGGAGAGTTTAAATATTTTCAGACAAACACTGGGAGAGTTTGTGACTAAGAGACCAGCTCTATAAGAAATACTAAAGGGAGCACTACAGGCAGATAGGAAAAGACAGGTGAGAGAGATCTGGAGGAGTGTAGAAATGAAGACTATCAGTAAAGTTAAAAAGAACAGATGACATAAAAATCCAAAAGGCAAAATGGTAGAAGAAAGTACTGCCTTTACAGTAATAACATTAAATGTTAATGGATTAAACTCCCCAATCAAAAGACTATTGACTGGCAGAATGGATGAGAAAACAGGATCCATCAATATGCTGTCTACAAGAGACTCACTTTAGATGCCAGAACAAAAACAGATTAAAAGTGGAAGTTAGTTGTAAAAATATATAGCATGGAAACAACCAGAAAAGAGTGGCGGTAGCTATACTAATATCCACTAAATTAGACTTCAAATGTAAACAATTTAAAAAGACAAAGAAGAACACCATGTATTAATAAAAGGGCTAGAGTGGCCCAAAATACAAGAGGCAAATACTGACAACACTGAAGGGGGAAATGGACACCTCTACAATAATAGTTGGAGACTTCAAAACACCACTCTCATCAATGGATGGAACATATAGACAGACGATCAATAAAGAAACAGAGATTTTGAATAATACAATAAATGAACTAGACTTAATAAACAATTACAGAACATTACATCCAATAGGAGGTTATACATTTTCACAAGTGTTTGTGGATCATTCTCAAGGATAGACCATATGTTGGGTTATAAAGCAAGTCTTAATAAATTTAAAAAGATAGAAATTATACAAAGCAATTTCTCAAATCATAATGGAATGAAGTTGTGAATTAATAAATTGCAGAGGGCCATAATATTCATAAATATATGGAGGCTAAACAACGCATTCTTAAACAACCAGTGGGTCAAGGAAGAAATTACAGAGAAATCAGTAAATATCTCGAGACGAAAGGGAATGAAAACACAACATATCAAAACTTATGGGATGCAGCAAAGGTGGTACTAAGAGGGACATATATTGCCCTAAATGCCTATATTAAAAAAGAAGAAAGAGAAAAAATCGAGGAATTAACTGTTTGCCTGGAAGAAATATAGAAAGAACAGGAAACTAACCCCAAAGCAAACAGAGGGAAAGAAATAATGAAGATTAGAGCAGAAATAAATGAAATTGAGAATATGAAAACAACAGAGAAAAATCAACAAAACCAGAAGTTGGTTCTTTGAGAAAATCAGTAAAATCCATGGACCCTTAGCTAGTCTGATAAAAAAAGAGGATGCAAATAAATAAAATCTGAAATGGGAGAGGTGACATAACCATCGACCCTGCAGAAATAAAGGAGGTAATAAGAAGATACTATGACCAAGTATATGCTAATAAACTAGACAATATAGACGAAGTTGACAACTTCCTAAAAAAGCATGAACAATCAACATTGACCCGAGAAGAAATAGGAGACCTCAAAACAAACCAATCATAAGTAGAGAGATTGAATCAGTCATCAAGAAGCTCCCCTAAAAAAAAGTCAGGACCTGATGGCTTCACATGTGAACTGCACCAAACATTCAAGAAAGAATTAGTACGAATTCTGCTCCAATTCATCAAAAAAAAATTGAAGAAGATACCACAATAAAAGAATATTACTGACCAATCTCTTTATATAGATGCAAAAGTCTTCAGTGAAATACTTGAAAACTGAATCTAACAGCACATTAAAGGATTTATACATCATGACCAAGTGGGATTTATTCCAGGTATGCAAAGCTGATTCAATGCAAGGAAATCAATTAATGTAACACAGCACATCAATAAATCAAAATGGAAAAATAACTTGATCATCTCGCTTGATTCAGAAAATGTATTGACAAAATTCAGCATCTTTTCTTGATGAAAACACTTCAAAGGATAGGAATAAAAGGTAACTTTCCCAACATGATAAAAGGAATATATGAAAAAAACTCACAGCTAACATCATATGAAATGGGGAAAGACTGAAAGCTTTCCCTCTAAAATCAAGAAGACAAGAATGTGCACTGTCGCCATTGTTATTCAACACTGTGCTTGAAGTTCTAGCCATAGCAATTAGACAAGAAAAAGAAATGAAAGGCATCCAAATTGTACAGAACAAGTAAAACCCTCACTGTTTGCAGATGACGTGACTATACATTAAAAATCTTGAAAAATCTACATCAAAGTTAGTAAGGCTAATAAATGAGTAAGGCAAAGTGGCAGGGTGCAAGAGCAAAACTCCAAAACCACTACTGTTTCTATACACTAGTAGTGAGCAATCTGAGCAGGAAATGAAAAATGAAATTCCATTTATAATAGCAACTAAAAGAATCAAATATTTAGAAATAAATTTAACTAAGGACGCAAAAGCCTGATACACAGAAAATGTCAGTAAATGGGAGATATGGGGGAGTGGTATGGGATTCTTTGTAGAAGCAAAGTAAATATCCTCATATAGATAGTTGTGGAAAAGCCATGGCTATGTGATTATACTGGGAACAATTGATTGTTTTATGTTGGTTGTATTGTATAATGTACAAATAAAACTGTATTAAGACAGAGAGATATAAGTCCTAGAGAAAAAGATAAACCAATTCACTGTTAGTTGGGAAGCCGAGTGCTGCAGCCCCTCCAGAAAGCAGTGTGGTGGTTCCACAGGAGGCTAGAGGTGGGGTTGCTGTGTGATCCTTCAATCCCATTACTTGGTATAGACTTGTAGGGACTGAAAGTGGGAACACTAATAAACATTTGCACGCTGGTGTTTATGGTGGCAGTGTTTGTGATTTGCAACCCATGGAGGTGGCCTAAGGGTGCATTGACCGAGTAATGGAATTGGGAACTGTGATATATACATACAATGGACTATTGAGCAGTTGCAAGAGGAATGAATTATTGAGGAATGCAACCAAGTGAATGAACTGTGAGGACAGTATGCTGAATGAAATGTCAGAAACAAAAATACAAACATTATCATGCCTTCCTCATATGAACTAACTATAATATACAAACTAGGAAAATTGAAGTTGAGAGCATGGGTTATCAGATTGGAGCCTATTTCAAAGTTTCCTAGATTGTAAGCTCTTACAGCAGTCACATCTATTCTGGAGCTCTAACTGTTTTTTCTAAATTCTGAGATGCTGAGCTATTTGTGTATAACCTGGTCATTCCTTGTAATTGCAGGTATTTGTGTGACACCTGAGTCTCAGAGTTAGATCTCTGAAACTTTGAAAGTCAGCATTATCCCACACAGCAACTGTTAAAAAAGTTGAAAAAGTGACCAGACTTCAAAAAGAAATATGAATGAAGCTGATTTGGATAGAACTGAGGTAAATCAAAATACAGAGTAAAGGATTATATGGTCCGTATTTTAAAACTTCAACTTCTGTGTGAGACCAAAGGAAAACATATGTATTTTTGTGCAACAGTTATATTTTTGGTAGTGCATTATCTAATTTAACTTGTGTGGTCACTTTGTTCAAACAGCATAATTATATGAAATCTTGAATGGGGAGTGAGATCTTGTTGGTTTGTACAGGTTAGTGTGATGCTCCAATACATCTCAGAGTAATCTGGGCAGAGAATAAAAAAATATTTGCCAAGTCCCCTTTGGAGACTTGGGAGGAAGGAGAAAATATTAAAATTCCCCATCTGGGGAATTCCTAATATTCTTGCAAGCAGTGGCAATAGGATGAGCCCTTGATCTTGGGTCTCACTCCTATGAAACTTGTTCCTTCAAAGGAGAAGCCAAGCCTACTTACAATTATGCTTAAGAGTCATCCCCATAAAACCAGTTTTGTTGCTCAGATGTGGCCTCTGTTTGTAAGCCAACTCAGCAGGTGAACTCACTGCCCTCCTCTTTTCCTGGGACATGACTCCCAGTGCAGGAAATCTCCCTGACAATGTGGGACATAACTCTTGGGGATGAGCCAGGACCCAGCATCAAGAGATTAAGAAAACCTTCTTGACCAAAGGGGGAAGAGATAAATGAGACAAAATAAATTATAGTGGCTGGGAGATTTCAAACAGAGTTGAGAGTTTGTTCTGGGTTATTCTCATGCATTATTTAGCTATTCCTTTCTAGCTTTTGTGTATCGGAGTGGTTAGAGAGAAGCACATGGAACTCTTGTACTGTATGCCAGCAGACTTGATTCTTGAAGAAGACTGTATAACTATGTGGCTTTTACAATGTAACTGCGTGATTGTGAAAATTGTGTGACTGTGTCTGATGCTCCCTTTATCCAGAGAAAGGACATATGAGAGAAAAAAAAGGAAAATAAATAAATAAATAAATAATATGGGGGGATAAGGGGTTAACAAAATTGGATAGATTACAATACTAGTGGTTAATGAGAGGGAGGGGTAAGGGTTAAGGGATATATGTGTTTTTCCTTTTAATTTCTTTTTCTGTAGTGATGCAAATGTTCTAAAAATTATCATGGTGATGACTACACAACTATATGATGATAATGTGAGCCATTGATTGTATACTTTGGAAGAACAGTTTGGTGTGTGATGATATCTCAAAAACATTTTAAAACTTTAAATAAATAAACTTAGGTATTATTATTATTATCTTATAGCTATTCTTGCACAAGGAAAAGAACTCCACTTTATTTTCTACTCGTTTTATAGATTTTTGATATTTTTAGATTTAGTAATCAAAACAATATAGGAGGATGATGTCATCAACAGGGCAACATAAACAGTGACAGAAAATCTTCCTTTGAGATTCAGTGGAAGAAATGAACAATTCTGAACTGTTCAGAACTCTGGAAGAAGATATATATAGACTAGAGAAAGACCCTACAAATGCCAATTTAAAGAAAGAGAAAAATAGCATGTAGGAAAATTTCATCACAGAATGGCCATTCCTCTTCTATCACCCTCATTCAATCTCACATACAGCACAGGGTGGGCATGGAAACAGCAGCAGGGATCCCTCCCACAAGGGACACAGAATATAAATTCTCTCAGAGCAGTGAGACAGACCCCCATTGTTTGGAAATCCTGGGGACAGTGGAGGAAATTTCAAGGCTCATATCAATGAGGGCAAGGAGTCTGAGAAAAAGGGAAAGAGGCTAGGTTTCCAGCCCTGGGTCTGAAAGCTCTTCTGCCATCCCTCAAGGAAATAGCAGCAGGCAACCTGATCACTGCTGGGGGAAGGCTGAAGATGGATAACTAGTGGGAGTTCTCTGCCACATTAAGTGGGGAACACAGATAAACTTGAGTCAGATTTGGCCCATAAAATGTGGGCAGAGGAACCCTGCAGTTTCAGCCCCATCCAGTGAGATGCATCCTGGGCTATGAGGAAAACATCTTGAGGACAATTAAGTTACCAAACAGTGCCATCTGCTGGGAAAATCAGAAAATTCAAGAGAATTGAATGGCTTTTTCAGAGACTCCCCAGAAAATATCTCAGGCACACTGGAATTGGTCAAGTCCCCATGCATGGGAAACCGCCCCTGCTTTGGCTGAGAAATACAGTTGACACAACTGTTAAAACAGTGCCCCCAAAATACCCAGGTTTTGTGGGCTGGCATAAATGAGAGCACCACTGTGACCAACCAGATTTGTTTGGCCCACAAACAGAGACTTTGCTATGGTGCCCAGTACTTACACTCCATCCCTAAGGCAGGCTGCTGTGGGCACCTGGATTTGGAGGAGACTGGGGGCACAGCCAACCTAAAACTAGCCAGCAAGAGAAATGAACAGATTGAAAGCAAAACTAACCAATGAGTAAAACTAAGGTAAAAGAGATAAAATGACCACCAGGATAAGCTAAGCAAGAAATGCAGACACCTACACACCAGCAAACAATCCCAACTCATATCAGGAAGCAAAATGATATGGATATGGCCCAACCAAGGAAGAAACTAAAACCTCAACTGAGGTAGCAGAGGGGAAACCACTTATTAAAGATGTTCAAACAAATTTTCTAATAAAATCAATGAGGTGAAGGAAGATTTGGTAAAAAAAAAAAAAGATGGAGGATATAAAGAAGACATAGGGTATCAATGCAGATGAACTAAAAAACTTGAAAAAAACAAATGGCAGACGTTACTGGAGTGAAAGACACAATAGAAGATTTGGAAAAACACAATGGAGACATAGAGCAGCAGATTTGAAGAGGGAGAAGAAAAGGTTAATGAACTAGAAGACAGGAGATTTGAAATTCTACCCACAATAGAACAGACAGAAAAGAATAGAAAAATGTGATCAGAGACTCAGGGAACTGAATGACAGGGTGAAGATTAGGTACAAGATGAAGATGCCCATTGTCACCAATCTGATTCAACATTGTACCAAAAGTTCTAGCTAGAGCAATTAGGCAAGAAAAATAAATAAAAGGCATCCAAACTGTAAAGGATGCCTTTACATCCTTTACAACTGTTTGCAGTTGATCTGAGCCTATATATACAAAATCCTGAAAAATTACAGTACAGGCACTAGAGCTAATAGACAAGTTCAGCAAAGTGGCAGGATACAAGCTCAACATGCAAAAATAAGTCGTGTTTCTATACACCAACAATGAGCAATCTGAGGAGAAATTAAAGAAAAAAGTTCCATTTACAATAGCAACCAAAAGATAAAGTATTCAGGAATACATTTAACCAGGGACATAAAAGATCTATACAAAAAAACCTACAAAACACTGTTAAAAGAAATCAAGGAAGACCTAAATAAATGGAAGGGCACAGTGTGTTCATGGATTGGAAGACTAGATACAGTTAAGATATCAATTCTACCCAAATTGATTTATAGATTCAACACAATACCAATTCAAATTCTAACAACTTACTTTAAAGAAATAGAAAATTATAATCAATTTCATTTGGAAGGACAGTGTGCCCCAAATAGCTAAAAAATATATTGATAAACAAAAATGAAGTGGGAGGTCTCACACTATCTGCCTTTAAATCACATCACAAAGCTACATTGGTCAAAAGCACATGGTACTGGCATAAAAATGGATGTACTGAAATAAGTTAGAAACAAAAGGACAAATATTGTATGGTTTCACTAATATGAACTAACTATAATGAGCAAACTGTAAGAATTGAAATTGAGTGCATCCATTATCAGAGGGTAGAAAGTGGGCAGAGATTGGGCCATCAATGGTTAAGGATTGCAGAATGTTCAAATAAGACTCAGTATAATGGTTCCTAGTTTGTAAGTTCTTACAGCAGTCACATATATTCCTGAATTGTAATTGTTATTTCTAAATTTAGAGACGCTATGCTCCTTGTATATAACGTGGTAGCTCCCTGGAACATTGGGTATCTGTGGACACGTAAGACTCAGATTTAGAGTTTTACAGCTCTGAAAGTCACCAACATACCACACAACAACTGTTCAAGATATTGAAAAAAAGATCAGATTCCAATTAGAGATATGAATGAAATAAACCTGGTTAGGACTAAGGTAAATCAGAATACAAAGTAAAGGAGGATATTTTCTGTAGTTTAAAACTTCAACTTCTGTGTGAAACCAAAGAAAGAGATGTTTATTTTGTCAAAATTTAAATTTTCTGGCACACTAGCTAATTTAACCTGTCTGGTCAGCTTATCTAAACAACCTAATTACATGGAACCTGAAATAAAGGATGTGATCTTATTATTGTGTGCAAGTTAATAAATTACCCAAATTCATTCTAGAGTATTGTTGGTAGAAAACAAAAAAGTGTTTGCAAAATCCCCTTGAGGGACTGGGGAAAAATTTGGAACTATGAAACTTCCCCATCTGGAGAATTCCTGATAGTCTCTCAAGAATTATGGGACTCCCAATTTAATAAGCCCAGCCTTTGATCTTGAGGCTTGCCTTTATGGAACTTATTTCTGTACTAGTAAAACTAAGCCTGCTTATAATTATGCCTAAGAGTCATCCCCAGAGAGCCTCTTTTGTTTCTCAGATATGGACTCTCTAAGCCAGCTCTGCAAATAAACTCAGAACTCAGCCCCCTACATGGGACATGACTCCCAGGGGTATTCGTCTCCCTGGCAGTGTGGGACATGACTTTCAGGGGTGAGCCTGACCTAGGCATCATGGGATTGAGAATGCCTTCTTGACAATAAAGGGAAAAGAAATGGAACAAAATGAAGTTTTAGACACTAAGGTATTTCAAATTTTTTCAAGAGGTCATTCTGGAGGTTACTCTTTTGCAGGCTTTAGCCAGATATTGCCAACTACCACAGTATGCCAAGCCCCAACCAACAGTATTCCCAAAAGCCCTAGGGATTGCCCTAGACTCTATCTGTGTCTCTATAAATGCTTTTGTTAATAAGTTTATTTTTTCAGAAAACTAAAGCCTCCAGATGTACAGAGGTACTGGTCTCACTGAGAATATTAACCACTTTCATTCCTCTACCCCATGAAGTGAACACCCCTTTCCAGCATGAGAATGTTAAAGTGGTCATTGCCCAGATAGCCTTGAAAATCAAGAAAAAGCTCAATTGAGAGGGAGGAGGTATAACAGAGAAATTTGGATTTAACACATGACTGTGACTACTGACTCATTATATAGATATTTCTTTTTAGTATCTAGTGTTTTTGAATAGCCAGAAGGAAATGCCTGAAGTTGATGAACTGTAATCCAGTAGCCCTGATCTCTGATCTTTGATAATGCTTACATAACTATATCACAAAAAAATGTTAGTTGCCTGTGTTTTTGGGGGTCCACTTCTGGATGTTTTGTTCTGTTCTCTATATATCTGCCAATACTACACTGTTATTAGTCAACCTACCTCCATTGTAAGTCTTAAAACTGTACAGAGTCCAGGGTGCATGGCTAGTTTGGTGGTTAGAATGCCTGCCTTCCATGCTGGAGACCCGGGTTCGACCATGAACTGCCCCCCCCCAAAAAAAACAAAACTGTATAGATTCCAATACTATCCATTAATAAAAGAATGGGGGAGGGGGTATGGGATGTTTGGGGTTTTCTTTTTTTTTCTTTTTCTGGAGTAATGTAAATGTCCTATAAATAATTATGATGATGAATGCACAATTATGTGATAATACTGTGAACCATTTGATTATATTTACCATTTGATAATACTGTGAACCATGCACGAATTGTATGGTGTGTGAATATATCTCAATAAAATTACATTAAAAAACAAGACAGGTAAATGTACATGTTGTTCTTATCAATTTTTTTAATTATATAGAAAAAGTCTGGGTGTAAATAGGTCAAACTGCTAACAGTGCTTATCTCTGCATCATAAAATTATTGAGTATTATTGTCCCTTTAGTTACCAGAAATACTAAAGTAAATATAAATTTTGTGGTGGTTAACCTCAAATGTGACAGAGTAAATTAAAATACAGTTAAAACATTTAAGGAAACTTTAACTCACTGTGATGGTTTGAAGCTTTATGTACCACCCCCAAAAAAATCATGCTTTTTAAATCCATTCCTTATTGGTGTAGACCTGTTATTGATGGGACCTTTTGATGAAGTTATTTCAGTTGATCCATGCCCCATGTGGGTCTTAATTCTCTTACTGGAGTCCTTTATAAGTGGATAAATGACAGAGAGGAGATGCATAAAAAAGCTCAGAGAAGCTGAGAAAGGACACACAAAAGCTTAGAAAGAAAGTCTCAGAAACAAAGAGAAAGCCACTGAAGCCAGCAGCTGGAAACAATGAAACCTCAGAGAGCAGCAGAGACCAGCAAACACTGCCATGTGCCTCGCCATGTGACAGAGGATCTGAGGATCACTAGCAACCGGTCTTCGGAGAGAGAGTATCATCCTGTTTAAGCCTTAATTTGGATGTTTCCATGGCCCAAGAACTGTAAGCTTGTAAATTAATAAATCACCATTGTAAAAGCCAAAACAGATCATTAAAAAGTGATGGAGATGATTAAAAAGTATTGGCAAAGTCCTCTGAGGGACTGGAGAAAAAATATGGAACTATTAAACTCTACCAGAAGAGAAATCCCAGATACTGTCTCAAACATTAGGGACTCCCAAATCAATAGGCCAAGGCCTTGATCTCGAGGCTTGCTCTTATGAAGCTTATTTCTGCAGTGGAGAAGCTAAGTTTACCTACAGTGATGCCTAAGGGTTACTTCCAGAAAACCTCTTTTGTTGCTCAGATGTGGCCTCTCTGTAAGTCCAACTCTGCAAGGAAAATAATTACTCTCCCCACTATGTGGGACATGACATTCAGAAGTGAAAGTCTTCCTGGCAGCATGAATCATGATTCCCAGGGATGAGCCTGGCCCTGGCACCGTGAAATAGACAATGCCTTCCTGACCAAAAGGGGGAAAAGAAATGCAGCACAATATGTATCAGTGGCTAAAAGAGTTCAAATAGTGTTGAGGGGCTATTCTGGAGAATGCTGTTATGTGGGCTTTAACTAGTCATTTCTAATTACCATGGTTTGCCAACCCCCAAGCCAAATCACTCCTGTTAACCCTAAAGAACACTAGGGCTCTATTTGAGATTCTTCAAATGTTCACACACTAAGATTACTTTCTAGAAACCTACAACCTCTGGATAGTTCCTAAGCCAGATAAGTCCGGAAACCCAGAGGGGCCAGCCTCTCCAAGAAGATCAACTAGTCCCATCCCCCTATCCCATATAATTGACACCCCTTTCCAACATGAAAAAGTTAGGCTGGGCATAGTCCAAACACCCATAAACATTGGGAGGAAGATCAGAGGAGAAGGAGGAGTTATAACAGAGAACACAGGATTTAACAAATGAGTATGACTGCTGAGTTATGGTATTGATATTTCTTTTAGTCTCCAGGGACTTGGAGCAACTAGAAGAAAAACCTGAAATTGTGGAACTGTAACCAATACCAAACTCTGAAATCTGTTCTATAACTACTTGTTACAATCTACTTCTAAATTTATTGCTTTTTTGTATACATGTTATATTAAAGAAGCCAACCCATTTCTGGTATATTGCATTTTGGCAGTTTTAGCAAACTAAAACATTCACTGTTCATGGGAATAGCTAGGGAATAATGGATACTTTGCATGTTTCTCACTTCTGAAATGGCAAGTGAGCCCCATGTGACCTTGCCACTGACATCACCAGTCTCCAGCCACAGCGTCTTCCTTGCTCTTCCTGGGACATCCCATAGAGCCTTTAGTCTAGTAGTTCCCTCTGACTGGAATGTACCACAAGTTCTGATGCATGAAATCCCCTGCCCTTCATGTTTGGGATCAAATAGCATCTCCTTACAGAGGTCTACCTCTGTAAACACCATATCTTATATTAGCTACTTCAATCCCTGCATGTGATACCTTTTATCCTACTCTATTTCTCCTTTTTCCATAGCACTGATCATTTTCTAACATACCACACAATTTAATTATTTGTTATGTTTATTGTTTATGGTTGGCCTCTCCACTGCCAACACAGTGTTAGAATATAAACTCCCTGAAGGCTGAAAATTTTTGCCTACTTTACATGTCAACATATCCCCAAGTACCTACGAAAGTGTCTGGTATATAATAAGTACTCATAAATATTTGTTGCATTAATAAAGGTATCTGCCACCTCCCTTAGGTTGTCAGGTCTCTTACAATAAGGATCGTTTATCCCTGGGATTTGTAAATCCAGCATCTTGGCTATTCCTGAAAAGCAAACAGACATGACTTAATGTTTGTGGAATTAATTACTCTTTGGGGAGTGACACTGATAGGAAAGATATCTTTCCAAGGTGGAATTAGTCCATTTGATACTATTAATATAGAGTCAAGATGTGTAGGATTTGTGTATCAGGGGTCATGCAAATTACTCTGGTCAGCTGTGAGCTGTTTGAGAGTAAGAAGACTGACTCATTTTCTGTGACATCCAACACAGGGGCCAGAACAGTTGTAAGTTGACACTGTGTCTTACTGCAGCACTTCTCAGACCTCGGTCATCCGCGTTGCAGGTTTTTGCTTTATAAGTGCTCTATCTATGCTTCTTTACTTAATATGTTTTTTAATCTAAATTCTCACTTGACATTTTAAAATCATAACTGTATAATTAAACACAGTGATATGATACATTTAAAAATAAAATTAGGGGTGCAAGGGTAGTTCAGCGGAAGAATTCTCGCCTGCCAAGCAGGAGGCCCGGGTTCGATTCCAGGCCCACGCACTTCCCCAAAACAAACAAAAATAACAGGATTCTCACATGGAAAAATAGTGAAATGTGACCCTTGCCATACAGTATTCAAAAAATAAAACTAAAAATAAAGTTAGATTCAGGAAAAGAGCAGAAAGTTAAGTATTTGTGTTCTTCGAGGCCCTTAGTTAATTTTCTTGCATTTAATTATTATAGAAACCTTTCAAAGAAATACCATTACTTCCATGGTCATAGACTAAAAAATTGAGACTGACAGAACTTAGGTAACTGCCTCTGGGTCACAGAGCTAATATAAGACAGACCCTGATTTCAGTGGCTATTCGTTGCTGTAGCCCAAAACAGAGTGCAGTACTGACAGTCAGTCCTCAACTTTATTAACCTCCAGAAGTTCTCCTTTGTCTTTTCTCTTTTTCTCATTAATCCAGCTCTCCTCAGTTTTCACTGAACTTCCTCTTCACAATTTCAGCAGTTTCTAGACTCAGAGAACTATCATTTATCTTGTGGCCAATTCCTGATGACGTTCAACAAAGAAGCCTGCTGTAACAGAGTATAAAATGGATTTTTCAAAAATATCTGTGTGGGTATAAATTAATTACTATTTATATTTCCTTTGAATATCTGCACAGTATGGGTCCTGAGGAGGGTCTTTTGTTGCGAGCTGGTTTCTTCACGTGTGAATTCAAATTCAAATTCAAATTTAACTTGAATGATGAGAATTCAAATTAAAATAGAGTTTTAAAAACTGGAGTAAGGAAGATGGAGAATCTGCTGTGTGTGTCTGTGTGTGGGGTATACATATGTGGTTGGTAAGGGATATAGTATTTAGAGAGAAAAATACCATATAGAGCCTGGAATATATTAGGCACTCAGCAAATGTGCTTAGTTTTAATAGAAAAGGAAATATAAATTGTGGGAAATTATAAACTGAGGAGCAGCATCTACAAAACTGAAGCTGCAACTTTTCCTTTAAGTTCAATCTTTCCATTAAAGTCTTTTCATAAAAGTGACAAAGCTAAGGAACAATGAAGGAATAATGGGATGTAGGAAGTATCATTTGTTGACACAGAACACTTACATGCGTTATTCCATTTAATGATAACATAACTTTACTTATGGGGAAGTAAGTTTAGGAAGATTGAATATTTTACTGCAGGTAACACAAATAGCAAATGGCAGAGCCAATGATCTGAATCCAAGACAATTAGGCTCAAAATTCAAAGGTTATGGAATTCACGTAATTCCAGAGTTGAAATGTATGTTCAGTGAAAGGCTTCTATCCACATCTCAGAGAGCGGTGTGATACTTTCCCCGTAAGTGCAAATACAGAATTGACCCAGTACATATCCAGGGTCATTTAGACCACATAAAACATAAAAAGAAAGGCAGTTGGCCTTGTTCTTGCTTATATATAGACCCATCATTTTAAAGTAAGTTCTTTAGGTGTCAGACTACCTCATATTTTCTTGTTTTGTATACGTCTAAGCCCTCTGGGTTTTTAACACACTCAGGTTGGAATACATCTCAAACTTCTGCGCCCTTGACTGTTCTGTTCAGTCTGCCTGAAACATGCTCTACTAACATCCCCTTATCTTTCAACACTTGGAGAGACATTACATAATCTTAGAAGCCTTCCATTAACTTCCCCTCTCTGCTATATGGGATTATGGCCCTCCACTATACAGTATCACCAAACAATGCTGTTCTTATTTATTCATGTAATTCTCACAATATTCTTGTGTGAGAAGTAATGGCAGAGACCTTGTCTGTTTCATCCTGATTATCTCTAACAGCTGGTTTACAAAAGGTGCTCAATAAACGTTTGTTGAATAAATGAATTAGGAAAGGAATAAATATGTAACTTTTGCATTGTCTTCCTTTGCAGACATCATTTCAAACAACAATTTGAAAAATTAATGAATTTTCAACATTTTGCATGATAGAGGACATAGTAGAGTTTAAAGATGACCCACAACCTTAGAAAAAGAAATACTAAAAGAAAATCAGATTTTCAGGGAAAATGACATCAGTGAAAATGGAGATGTAGGGAACTCCAAAGGACCATCCTAGCATTGAAAGACTAAGAAAAGTGGCAAAAACAGAATCAATTTTATCATAACTGTGGCAAGCAGTTTTATTTGTTTAAAACAACCAAGTGAATACTTAAGAAAGAGGTGATTAGAACGTGGTAGGAGAGATTCATGACATTTTAACTCATCCTACCACATTATGCTGGTTTAAAACCATTATGTACCCCAGAAAAGCTGTTTTTTCTATCCGAATCCAATCTTGTGGAAGGCAGACCCATTGTAGGGCAGGATCTTTTGATTAGGTTGTTTCCTTGGAGATGTAACCCACCCAAATGGGGATGTGGCCTCTTGATTAGATTATTTCCATGGAGTTGGGACCCTAGCCATTCAAGGTGGGTCTTAATTATTTTACCAGAGTCTTTAAAGGTGCTCACAGAGAGAGAAAGAGTCTCAGAGCTGATACAGAGAGCAGATGCCTAGGCACAGAGGTTTGGAGATGCAGAAGGAAAGCCCCGCAGCAGAAGCCAGAAGGACCCACAGGAGCTGAGGGAGCCACTTTGAAACCAACTCAGGAGTGCCAGCAGACATCACCATGTGATAGAGGAACCCAGATGCTGCCTTTCCTCCAAGAAGTATCCTCATTGGTGCCATAATTTGGACATATTCGTGGCCTTAGAACAGTAAATTTGCAAATTAATAAATCCCCTTTGTAAAAGCCAACCCATTTCTGGTATATTGCCTTCTGGCAGCACTAGCAAACCAAAGCACTCATCAACTTAGCTAAATGGCATTCCTGAAGATGTCAAACTGCATTCCTAGTGAAGGTACCTAGTGCTGGAGGAAACAAAACAGACCTTGTTTGCAAAGAATTGTGGCTGTTTTGAGATTTCATTGACTTCTAGAAGGACTAACTGAAATGATTTGTCTTTATTTAGTCTAACTCAGAACACTTTAGGTCAGAGATGCAGAGAAAATGATGGTGTTTGTAGAAAACACTTAAAACAAATAAAACAGCTGCTGTAGGCTGGGACAAAGAATATAAATTGGGGAAAATAATGGACACTGTGAAAAGCCTGGGAGGAAAACCTAGGGAATGAGAGGCTTTGGGGAATGAAAGCTTTGAAAAATGAACATATTAATAGGCACATAGAAGGCTACATGCACTCCCAGGGTGAGGTGTATGTTCAGAAAAGACCTACGAAGGCCCTAATCTGGCTGCCCTTCAAATTCTGTGAAAGCAGAAGTGAAGTGAAGGCACACTTGAAAACTACACAGTTGAACATTGAAAACACGCACCAACACACACAAAGCCTAGCTACAAACTGGGAGATTTTTTTTTAGTATGTGTTGGGGGCCCATGAGCCTAAGAAAATCTCTGTTAAATGACTAGCTGACTGTTAAGCTAATGGAACAGAAATCTCAGTTACCACACATGAGAAAGAATAGAGTCTTTACAAAGTAGTTTAGAAAATCACTAAACAAAAACAATTATAACCCTCTACAAAAAGGAACAATGTATCAGGAGGGAGTAGAATCTTATTTCCAAGTTTATCACTTACTAATACCCAAAACGTCCAGTTCTCAACAAAATATGAGGCATGCAAAGAAACAAGAAAGTACAGCCCATTCACAAGGGGTAATAAAAGAAATGAATAGAAATTGTTCAAGCCCAGGCATTGGACTTACTGGACAAAGACTTTAAATCAACTATCTAATATATGCTCAAAAATCTAAAGGAAAGCATGGAGTAAAAATTAAATGAACCCAGGAAAATTATGTCTGAACAAATAGAAAATATCAACAAAGAGATAAAATTATTAAAAGGAAACAAATAGACATTCTGGAGCTGAAAATATGATAACTGAAGTGAAGACTTTATTAGAAAGTTTCAACAGTAATTTTAGTAGGAAGAAGTAAGAATCAGCCAAGTTTAAGTAAAACGGGACCATTGAACTTATCCAATCTGAAGAGAAGAAAGAAAAAAGAATGAATAAAAATGCCCAGACCCTAAGAGACCTGTGGGACACCATCAACCAAACCAACATAGGTATAATAATAGTCTCAGAAGGAAAGGAAGAAAAGAAATGGAAGGAATATTTGAAGAAACAATGGCCAAAAACTTCCCAAATTTGATGAAAGACGTGAATCTACAAATACTAGACGTTCACTGAACTTCAGTTGGTTAAACTCAAGAGATGCACACTGAGAAACATGATAATAAAGCTGTCAAAAAGACTAAGGCCACCCCGCGTGCACCCGGGGGCCCTCGGACACAGGGTGCGATGGCCGCCCCAGCCCGGGTCACACAGCAGGTCAGCGGCGATGCAGCCCCGGCGCCGAGCGGCCCTGAGTGCGGCAGCCCCTGGCGGAGCTGTCCTTGCTGGACACCTCCGGGAAGCGGGTGCCGTTTGGCGAGCTGTTCTCGTAGCGCCGGCCCGCGGGGTCTTCCTGCAGCATTTTCTGTGTTACATCTGCGAGGAATACGTAGAACATCTGGCCAAAATCCCCAAAGAGTTTTTTACAAGAAGCACATGTCACCCTTACAGTGATTGGACAGTCGTCCTACCATCGTATTGAGCCTTTGTGCAAATTGACTGGATATTCTCATGAAATCTATGTTGATCCTGAGAGAGAAATTTATAAAAGTTTGGGAATGAGAAGAGGTGAGAAAATTGCCTCCTCAGGACAGAGCCCCCAGGTGAAGTCAGACATGCTCTCGGGAAGCATTCAGAGCCTGTGGTGGGCAGTGACTGGCCTTCTTTTTGATTTTCAAGGAGAGCCGGCTCAGCAAGGTGGAACCCTCATCTTAGGTCCAGGCAATACCATTCATTTCATAGACTGTGATGGGAATAGATTGGATCACAAAACCATGAATTCTGTTCTACAGCTTGTTGGAGTTGAGCATGTGAACTTTACAAGCAGACCTTCAGTTATCCATGCGTGACTCAGTACGAAGCTCTCGCTTTCAGTTGGATCCTGGGGGAATAATAGGACCTTAAGTATTTGGGATGTGGTAGCCTTATATCATTTGCTGACCTTTCCAGTCTTCCAGGAGTTAGAAAAACATACAGAGAGAATGTGATGATTGAATTGCACGTTGCAAGGCTGTAAAACTATATAAAGCTATAAAATTTAAAATACCATTCTGAACATTTGTTTACATTATGGTATAACTATTTGATGAGAAATGTTTCTTTTGCCATTAAAATGATAAATTTTTACTTGCAGAATCAAATAATCATTTTTAACTGAGTTCAAAATAAATAACTCACAGCTCCCCCTTTGCTTTATCTTGTATCCAAAAGACTGAGCGACAAGGTCACATTAGCATTAATTAGACACTAGTGATAATTTAGGTTGTATTAAATAGGATTACTCCTAGAATGAAAAAGGATACTGTAGTTTGGGCTCTTTAGAGACCTTTGAGTTTATGTTTTAGTAGCAATTATTTTCACTCATTATTCCTGGTTACTTGCCATTAAAAAGCTAAATTGTGATCCTCCGATTTCTTTTTCAGTTTTTGATTATAATCTTGTAAGAAGATTCTGCTTTTTAAATGTAATTATGTACCTTAAAAGTGATTCATTTGAATGCTGTGTTCAATAATTAGCACAAATGTTGTTACTAAATTATTCTGCAATAGCGGTTATTAATTTCAATAGGCAAAATAATATTCTTTACTGTGTAATATATTTAGTACAAACAAAAAACAAAAAAATTATAAATGTTTATGAAGACTTAAAGTTAGGCAAAGCAGCTCAAGACCATTTCATTCAGTGAAAAAGCAGGATATTAAATTGTATAAGCAATATAATCCTATTTTACATGTATGTTTTTATTTTTGTATGCTTAGGGGGGAAAAACAGGAAATAAACACACCAGAATATTGCTAGTGAGGTGTCTCTATATGGAAGGATTACAGGTTTTTATTTTCTTCTCCATACATGTCTATGTTTTCCAACTGCTTTATTATGAGCATAATTAACTTTTTAGGCCAGGAAGAGATCATTAAAATTATATGAGGGACATAGTCCTATATAACAAGCTCCACAATGTTGCGAATTGAATAGGCTGCAGTCAACATGTTTTCATCCTGATTCCTTTACTAGGAAAAAATGTGGCAAATGGAATACCTTTCAAATAGCCCATGTTCAAAACACACCCACTATCACATTCACTAGAACTTCTTTTTTTTGTAAAAGTGAAAAAATATTTCCTTTACGTATTTAGGATATATGTTAAAATATGATCAGTATGATTTTTTAAAGGAAATTTTAAAAATTTGTTTAAAAAACCTTTTTAACTTGAATGTGCATTGTGGTTTAGTTGTACATTATTAGCTGCAGGTTATCTCCAAATTGCTTTTATTTAGAGGATTATTGTCATCATTTATTTTTCTTAATATGTTTTAACATTGGGTGTATCCCAGAAATTCTGATGAAAAGTATAGCAAAATGAAAATATTGGTAATTATTAACAAGCGTAATACTTCTTTGAACTTAACAATACTTTCATATATAGCCTATGAAGTCACACAGTATATATATATATATATATATATATATATATATATATATATGTAATGTCTCTGAATATTTGAGTGTTTTCATGTAACATGGACAATTATGCTTTTAATCAATAAAAGCGTAATTTCTCATAAATGTGGAAAAAAGACTAAGATAATGATAGAATCTTGAAAACAATGAGTATAAAGTGGTTCATCATGTGAAAGAGATCCTCAGCAAGATTAACACCAAATTTCTTATTTGAAACTATGAAGGCCAGAAGTCCATGAGATGGCATTTAATGTGCTGAAAGAAAAAAAAATCTATCAACCAAGAATTCCATGTCCAGTAACACCATACTTCATAATGAAAGAGACATTAAGCCATTCCCAGTATTAAAAAAGCTGAAGGAATTTGTCAATAGTAGGTAGTTCTATAAGGAATGCTATAGAGAGTCAGTCAGCCTAAAATAAAAAGATAATAGAATGTTCAGCCATATGAAAAAATGAAGAGCATGGTATATATGGCTACCAAGATAAATATAAAAGTCAGCATTATTGCTTGTTTTAGTTTGAAACTACATTTTTTCCTATATGGTTGAAAAGAAAATTCATAAAACAATCATTGTAAGTCTATGTTCAAAAGAAAACAATGTATAAATTTAAAACGTTAAAAATACAAAAAAAAAAGAAATGCAGAGGGAGTCAAAACAATGCACTAGAAAAAATCAAATAATCACAAAAGAAGGTAGTAAGGGAGAAATTGAGGAACAAAATTATAAGAAGCAGCAAAATTATTAATAAGGCAGAAGTCCTTCCTAATCAATGATTAATATAAATGAAAATGGATTAAACCCTTCATTTAAAAGGCAGAGATTAGAAGAATGGATTTTAAAAACAATCAAATATATGCTGTCTACAGAGATTCACTTCAGATCCAAAGACACAAATAGGTTGAAAGTGAAAGGATGGGAAAATATATTCCATGAAAATAGTAACCAAAGAGAGATGATGTGGTTATACTAATATCAGAAATGGGAAAGCTGATACTAAAATTTATGAAATTACAAGGGACCAGGAATAGCTGAAACAATCTTGGAAAAGAGGAACAAAGTTGGAGGACTAATACTTTCCTATTACAAAATTTACTACAAAGCTACAGTAATTAAAAGAGTGTGGTACCTGCCTAAGTAGAGATATATGTCAATCAAAACGAATTGCGAATCCAGAAATAAACCCATATATTGAGGGACAATTTTTTTTTTAGCTTTCCATTTTGAAATAATTTGGGATGTACAGAAGAGTTCCAAATACAGAACAGAGTTCCCAAACAATCTTCACCCTTCTTCCCTTAATGATTCCATCTTACATAATCACGACATTTTTATCAAAATGGAGAAATTAATAAGGATTAGTATATTAATGTTAATAAAATTAAAATAAACTAATTATTACTAAATTAATATGAATAATAGTACATTAATATTAACTCAATTACTGTCTTTATTCAAATACCACCAGTGTTTTATAAACTTCTAATTAAGAGAAGTTTTAAGTTTACAAAAATCATGTAAAAAATACAACATTAACATATACCTCCCTATTGTTTACACTTTGCATTAGTGTGGTACCTTTGTTTCAATTGATGAAATAATATTAAAATTTTACTATTAACTATAGTCCATAGATTACACTAAGTGTATTTTCTCCATATACCACGCTATTATTAACATCTTGTATTAGTGTTATGCATTCATTATATTCAGGAAAGAACATTCTTACACTTGTACTATTAACTACAGTCCATCATCTACAATAAGGGAGACTGTGTTTAACAGTCCTGTTTTATATTTTAATTTTTATTCTAGTAGCGTATATATGACCCTAAATTTCTCATTTTAACCACACTGACATACAGAATACAGTGCTTTTAATTATACTCGCAATAATGTGCTACCATCTCTACCATTCATTTTCAAGATTTCACAATGAACCTAAATAGAAAATCTGTACAAATTAAGTTCCTATTCTCTACCATCAAACCATCCCCTGATAACCTATGTTCTAGATTCCAACTCTATGAACTTCCTTATAATTACTTCAATCAGTGACAGCATACAATATTTGTCCTTTTGTGTCTGGTTTATTTCACTCAGATTAATGTCCTCAAGGTTCATTATCTATGTTGCTGCATGTAGCAGGACTTCATTACTTTTTCTGGCTTAATCATATTCCATTGTACATATATACCATATTCGTTTACTCATTCATTGGTTGATGGACACTTGGGTTGCTTACATCTTTTGTCAGTTGTGAATAATGCTGCAATGAACATCAGTGTGCAGATGTCTGTTTGAGTCCCTGCTTTCAGTTCTTCTGGGTATATACTTAGCATTGATATTGCCAGATCATATTACAGTTCTATATTTAGCTTCCTGAGTAACTGTCAAACTGTCTTCCACAGTGGCTGCACAATTTTACATTCCCACCAGCAGGGAATGAGTGTTCCTATTTCTCCACATCCTCTCCAATATTTGTAGATTTCTATTTTTAAAATAGTGCTCAATTGAGTAGGTGAGAAAAGATATCTCATTACAGTTGGATTTGTACTTCCCTAGTAGATAGTGATGTTGATCATCTTTTCATGTGTTTATTAGTCATTTTCATTTTCTCTTTGGAAAAATGTCTATTCTATCTTTTGCCTATATTTAATTAGTTGTTTGTCTTTTTATTGTTGAATAGTAGGATTTCTTTATATATTATGTATACTAAACCCTTTTCAGATATGTGGTTCCCAAATATTTTTCCCATTGAGTAGGCTGTCTTTTCGTTTTCATAACACAAAGTCCTTTGATGCACAGAAATCTTTAATTTTGATGAGGTTCCATTTATCCATATTTTTCTTTGTGGTTTATGCTGTGGGTGTAAATTCTAAGAAATCATTGCCTAAAAAAGATTCTGAAGATGCTGCTCTACATTTTCTTCTATGAGTTTTATATTCCTGGTTCTTATATTTAGGTCTTTGATCTACTTTGTGTTAATTTTTGCATAGTGTGAGATAAGCGTCCTCTTTCATTCTTTTGCATATAGATATCCAGTTTTCCCAGCACCATTTGTTGGAAGACTATTATTTCCCAATTGAGTAGACTTGGAAGCCTTGTCAAATTCAATTGGTCATAGATGTGAGGGTGTATTTCTGAACACTCAATTCTATTCTGTTTGTTAATATGTATATCTTTGTGCTAGAACCATGCTGTTTTGACAAATGTACTTTGATAATATGCTTTAAAGTCAAGAAGTCTGAGTCCTACAAATTCATTCTTCTTTTTCAAGATGTTTTAGGCAATTCAGAGCCCTTACCCTTGCAAATAAATCTGAAATTGGTTTTTCGATTTCTGCAAAGAAGGCTGTGTTGGAATTTTGACAGGGATTACATTGAATCTCTAAATCATTTTAGGTAGAATTGACATCTTTCTGGTATTTAATCTTCCAATTCATGAACATAGAATTTCCTCCCATTTATTTAGGTTTTCTTTGACTTCTTTTAGCAATGTTTTGTAGTTTTCTGTGTACAAGTCCCTTGCATCATTGGTTAAATTTATTCCTAGATATTTGATTATTTTAGTTGCTATTGAAAAAGGATTTTTTTCTTGATTTTATGCTCAGGTTGCTCATTACTAGCTGGTAGAAGCACTACTGGTTTTTTTCGTGTTAATCTTGCACCCCACCACTTTGCTGAATTTGTCTACTGGATCTAGTAGCATTGTTGTAGATTTCTTGGGACTTGCTATATATATATATGTTCATGTAATCTGCAAATAGTGAACATTTTACTTCTTCCTTTCCAATTTGGAAGACTTTTTGTTCTATTTCTTGCCTAACTGCTCTGGCTAGAACTGCCAATACAATATTGAAAAACAGCGATGATGGTGGGTTTCCTTGTCTTGTACCTGATCTTAGAGGGAAAGCTTTCAGTCTTGCCATTGAATATGATGTTAGCTGTGGGTTTTCATATATGCCCTTCATCATGTTGAGAAGTTTCCTCCTATTTCTATTTTTCTAAGTGTTTTTTTAAGACATGATAGTGAATTTTGTCAAATGTCTTTTCTGTGTCAATCAAGATGAGCGTGCAGATTTGTTCCCTTCCTTTTGTTAATGTGGTGTATTATGTTAATTGACTCTCTTGTGTTGAACCACTCTTGTGTATCTGGAAAGAAGCTCACTTGATCATGTTGTATAATTCTTTTAATGTGCTGTTCAATTCAATATGGAAGTATTTTGTTGAGGATTTTTGTATCTATATTCATTAGAAAAATTGGTCTGCAATTTTCTTTTTTTGTAGTATCTTTATCTGGCTTTCTTATTTGGCTGATATTGGCTTCACAAAATGAGTTAGGTAATGTTCCCTCCTTGTTCTAGTTTGCAAGCTGCCAAAATGCAATATACAAGAAACAGAATGCCTTTTAAAAGGGGGGAATTTATTAAGTTGCTAGTTTACAGTTCTAAGACTATGAAAATGTTCAAATTAAAGCAAGGCTATAAAAATGTCCAATCAAGGACTTCTGGGAAGATGGCCAACTAGAGTAGCTTGAGATTAGCCCTGTTCCACAGAAAAGTTAGAGAAGGGACAGGAGGGCGACTGAGGCGGTGATTCGGGAGTGCGGCAGCCCTGGTTGCAGAGGTCGAGGAACTGAGAGGAAGAAAGCTGGAGCCAGACATGGAGGCACAGAGCCATGGAGCCCGCGGGAGTGCACAGTCAGGAGTGCACAACTAGGAAGTAAGCCAGGCCGCATTCCTTGGGAGCGCTACTCTCACCAGTGCAGCCTCATGAATGGCAGCTCACCCCATACCCCATGCACCTGAACCCCATCACCTGCTCCCATTCCCCGTGGTGCACATGCCCCCACCCCACCAGCCCCCAGTGCACATACCTGCCCCCTACCCCCACTCCAAGTGCAGCCCAACCCACCTCTCCTGCACCCCTCCTGAGCACTGTCTTCTCCTCCCTGTTCCCTGCAGGCTATTGCCGATGCATAAAGGCTGCGGGCACTAACCTCTATACCTAGGTTACCCCTGACCCCTGCCCATAGTGTCCCACAGCCTCCCTGAGCTCAGCACATCCATTTACAGCACTCTCAGGCCCACACATGCACACAGGCCCCCAATCACATCATTCAGCTCTGTGAACTGCACTTTACAGCAGTCCTAGAACTGCAGTTACACACGGCCTTCAGCCTCATTTCCCAGCTCTGAGAAAGCGCTGACCTGGGCAGCTGGGTCACAGCTGCCCCCAATCCATGAAGGCATAATGCTGACCTGCTGCCACAGCTCTAAGCATGTGCACAAAGGGCCCTGTGCCTTAGACCAGTGCACACCAGGGTTATGCCTCCCAGACCGGTGCACCCACATGGCTAAATCCTCCCTGGCTGCTGGGGCCCACGCTCACAAGCATCAGCATAACATCTCCAACCTGTGCTCATACCTGCCCTGAAACAAATCACCATACTGAGTGCTCCACCCCGTGCTCTGCTCCCTGCTGTACAACCATCCCACAAACACAACGCCATAGACTACTGAAAGAAATCAACTCCCAAACTAAATCAATCAAGATATTTACATGCCACAAAAAATAGCAAAAGATCACTAAGCATATCACAATGCAGACAGATACAGCCTTGCCTAATGAACAAATTAAAACACCAGAAGAAACACAGATGCTGAAACAACTAATCAAAGATGTTCATACAACTCTACTTAACAAAATAAGTGGGTAGCAAATGATATAAAGGAGATCAAAAGACAGTAGAAGAGCATAAAGAGGAATTTGAAAGAATAAATAGAAAAATAGCAGATATCACAGAGATTAAAGATTCTGTTGATCAAATAAAAAACATACTAAAGGCACAAACACCAGATTTGAAGAGACAGAAGAAAGAATAAGCAATATAGAGGACAGGATGATTGACTTCAAAGACTCCAAACAGCAAATGGCAAAAATAGATGGAAAAAGTTTAATTGGAACTCAGGGAAATGATAGAGAAAACAAAGCGCACAAATATAAGAATCATTGGTGTCCCAGAAGGAGAAGAGAGGAGTAAAGAGCTAGGAAGAGTAGTTGAGGATATAATAGGGGAAAGCTTCTCAACCCTCATAAAGGACATAAATATACAAGTCAAAGAAGCCCAACGAACTCCAAACAGAATAAATCCAAATAGGCCTTCCCCAAGGCACATACTAATCAGTCTGTCAAATGTTGAAGAGAAGCAGAAGATTCTGAAAATGGCAAGAGAAAAGCAATCTACTACATACAAGGGAAACCAAATAAGACTGAGTTCAGACTACTCAACTAGCACCCTGGAGGGGAGAAGGCAGTAGTATGATATATTCAAGATCCTGAAGGAAAAAAACTTCCAGCCAAAAATTCTGTACCCAGCCAAATTGTCCTTCAAAACTGAGGGAGAGAGTAAAGTTTTCACAGAGAAAGAAGTCCTCAAAGAACCTGTCAACAAGAGACCAGCCCTACAAGAAATACTAAAAGGAGTTTGCCAGCTGAAAAAAAAAAAGACAGGAGAGGGAGGTCTGGAGGAAGGCACAGAATTGAAGAGTACCACTAAGGTTAATTTAAAGAATACAAAGAGAAAGAGGTAAAAGAATATATAGATCTGACAAATAAAATTAAAAAGATAAGATGATGGAATCAGGAAATGCCTTTTCAGTAATAACTTTGAATGCTAACGGACTGAATTTACCAATTAAAAGATATGGATTGCAGAATGGATTAAGAAACATAATCCAGCTTTATGCTGCTTACAAGATACTCATCTTAGACACAAAGATAGAAATAGATTGAAAGTGAAAGGCTGGAAAAAGACTTTCCACACAAATTGTAACCAAAAGAAAGCAGGAGTAGCTATACTAATATTGGACAAAATAGACTATAAATGTAAAGACATCATAAGAGACAAAGAAGGACACTACATACTAATTAAAGGGTCAATTCACGAAGAAGATACAACAACCAAGAATTAATTCAAAGATATGATTCTTGTATAAAGAGTGTTTAAGTCCAGGGTACAGGGGGAAAACTGCTATCGATCGCATGCTATGAGCTATTGTCAGAAGGAAACCATCAGTACTACCACAGCAACGGCAGAGGTAAATAATGGGGGGAGGGACAAGAGTTAAGAGGAGGTGTAGATTTCCTATTTGGCGAAGGTGTGTTTATTGGTTTTCTTTCTCTTGGGAACAATGAAATCATCTAAAACTGAGAATGTTCATGGACTGTGGACTTTGGGCCTTCTACATGATGCCCGATGAATGCAGGTGGCTGAAGGATGCACTGATGGAGAAGTAGATTGGCAAACGATGGTGAATACTTATGAAGGTTGTGCTGCTACAAAAGGAAACAAAGTCATGAGGCATGCAATGATATGAATGAACATGTGGAACATTTGGTGAGACAAAATAAGCCAGAAACAAAAGAACAACAATGGTATGGTCACCTTTAGAAAGTGCTTATAAGAAAACAGGGGTCTAGATTGTAAGCTTTTAGAGCAGACACAATAAGTCCGCAGTGGTAATTATTATTACCACTGGATTTTGAGAGGCTGTTTTATATATATAACCTGATATTTAGAGATGAGAACGAAGCTGAACAGGTTGGGGTTAAAGTAATTCAGAACACAGGGGTAAGGAAGACAGTGTCTATATTTTAGAACCACACACGCTCTTTGAGACCAATGGAAGAAAGCTTTATTTGGTCTGGAACTGAAATTTTCTGCAGTGCATAATCTAATTCAACTTATCTGTATAGCTCATTTGAACAATTGAAACACAGGGAGCACAGAATAAGAAAGAGGTCCTTTAATCCTGTATAGATTATTGTAAATGCTTGGATACATCCTAGAAAATATTAAGCAGATAATAAAAAAGAATTGGCAAAGTCCCCTGAGGGAGGGGAGAAAGAATATGGAACTATTAAACCTTACCATCAAGGAATCCCCTGATATTGTGTCAAACTTTAGGGATACCCAAATCGATAGACCATCAATTGATCAGGAGGTTGACTCCCGTGAAGCTTATGTAGGTAGCAGAGAAGACATTAAAGACATGATGTCTTCTAGAGTCAGTGTAAGTTGTGTATTTATAGGCATTGCCTATTTCATCTATGTTGTCCAATTTTTTGGCATGCAATTGTTCATGGTATTCTCTTATGATGTTTTTACTTCTGTGGGCTCAGTATAATGCCTCTCTTATCCTTTCTGATTTTAATTATTTCTGCCTTCTATTTTTTTTTTCTTTTTTTGTCAGTTTAGCTAAGGGTATGCCCATTTTATTGATCTTTTCAAAGAACCAACATTTGTCTTTGTAATTCTCTCTATTTTTTTATTCTAAATTTTATTTGTTTCTACTCTGATCTTTGTTATTTCTTTCCTTTTGCTTGCTTTGTGACTATTTTACTGTTCTTTTCATAATTCCTCCAGATGCTTAGTTAAGACCTTGATTTTAGCTCTATCTTCTTGTTTAATATAGGTATTTAGGACTATAAATTTCCCTCTCAGCACTGTCTTCATTGCATCCCATATATTTGGCATGTTATTCTCTTATTTTCATTTGATTTGAGATATTTACTGGTTTTTCTGGCAGTTTCGTCTATGACCCACTGATTGTTTAACAGTGTGTTGTTTAATAGCCGTATATTTGTGAATTTTCCAGTCTTCTGCCTGTTATTGATTTTCAGCTTCATCACATTTGGCCAGAGAAAGTATTTGGTATAATTTCAATCTTTTAAAATTTATTGGGACTTCCTTTGTGACCCAGCAAGTGTGATCTATCCTGGGTAATGATCTATGAGCACTTGAGAATAATGTATATCCTGCTGTTTTGTGGTGCAATGATGTATATGTCTGTTAGGTCTACTTCATTTGTCATTTTATTCAAGTTCTATGTTTCCTTATTGATCTTTTGTCTAGATGTCCTATCAACTGATGAGAGAAGTGTATTTAACTCCCCAACTATTATTGTAGAGATGTCTATTTTTCCCTTTAATTTTGCTAGTATTTATCTCTTTTCTTTTGAGGAACCCTGTTTAGGTGCATATTTATTATTGCTTTTTTTTCTTGGTAGTTTGCCCCTTTTATTAATACATAGTATACTTCCTTGTCTCTTATAACAGTGTGGCATTTAAAGTCCATTTTTTCTGATGTTAGTATAGCTACTGAAGCTTTATTTTGGTTAATGTTTGCATGGAATATCCTTTTTCCAGCCTTTTGCCTTCACCCTGTTTGTTTCTTTGGGTCTGTTTTAGTTTGTAAGCTGCTGGAACACAACATACCAGAATTGGAATGGCTTTCATAAAGGGAATTTAATAAGTTACCAGTTTACACTTCTAAGTCTATAAAAATTCCAAATGATGGCATCCAAGGAAAGATATCGATGGGTCAGGAATACCTGTCAGCTGGGTAGTCACGTGGCTGGCATCTGCTGGTCCTTGGTTCCTGGGCTCTGTTGCTTTCAGCTTCTGTTCCTGTGGGAGCTCCTCACTTTGCTGGCGTTCATCTCTTCGTTTCCCTTAGTTCTCTGCAGGTTTTGGCTTGCTTAACATCTCATGGCAACATCTGCTGGGGTCCAAACATCTCCAAACATCTGTGTCTCTGGTCTCCAAGTGTTGGCATCTGTGTGAGCTCTGGGCTCTGAAGTTTCTGTCAGCTCTGCTGTTTCGGAGGTCTCTCCAAAATATTTCCCTTTTTAAAGACTCTAGCAAACTAATCAAGACCCACCTGGAATGGATGGATTCACATCTCCATCTAATCAAGTGATCACACCCACAATTGGGCGTGCCACATCTCTGTGAAGATAATTTGATCAAAAGTGTCCAACTTACAGTATTGAGTCAGAATTAATAGAAATGGCTGCCCCCACAAGATTGAATAAGGATTAAAACATGACTTTTCTGGGATATGTACATTTTTCAAACCGGCACAGGGTCTAAGGTGACAGCATATTCATTGATCATGGCTTTTTTAATCCATTCTTCCAGTCTGTTTCCTTTCATTGAGGAGTTTAATCCATTAATGTTCAATGTTATTTCTGCAAAGGCAGTATTTATTTCAACCATTTTATCATTTGGTTTTTATACATCGTATCTTATTTTTGTATCCCATTTTACCCTTTAATGACCCTTACTGATAATCTTCATTTCTACACTCTAGACCAAGCCTCTCCCTCCTGTCTTTTCCTTTTGGCCTGCAGAACTGCTGCTTTTTTCTTGGAAAGCAAATTCTGGGAGGAGGATGATCCCAGAAAGGACTTTCCCTAGTCAGTATTTCCCAGGCAAAATAAGGCCAGGGATCCACTAAATGGGTGGAGACTATCTCCAAAGTGCCACAGGGAGAGGGGTCAGGATAGACACAAAAAACTTTTTGATGGCTCCTGGTAATTGCACTGTTCTGGCTGCCCAGCTGATGGCACCCTTCAGCAATCTGTTCCCCACAGTCCTAGGAGGTACTATGTCTTTAAACCTCCATCAGCTCTGGCCCTGTTAGGAATGGGGTTGAAACAATGGTGGTGGTGGTCCCTGTCCTATCTATGGTTTCTGAAGAGAAATCCACACTTAAGTCTTATCACACTTTCTTTGTATATGATGAATCACTTTTCTCTTGCTGCTTTCATAATTCTCTCTTTGTTTTTGGTATTTGACAGTCTGATTGGTAAGTGCTTGGATTAAGTCTATTAGGATTCATTCTGCTTGGGCTTTTTTCTGCTTCTTGCACCTATATATTGAAGTCTTTCATAAGAGGTGGGAAATTTTAAACCATTACTTCCACAAATATTCTTTCTGCCCCCTTTCCCCTCTATTACCCTACCAGGACACCCATGAAACATATTTGTGTGCTTCATGCTGTCATTCCATTACCTGAGTCCCTGCTGAAAATTTCCATTTTTTCCCTCCCTGTTCTTTGTGTGTAAGATTTAGGTAGTCCTATCCACTAGTTCACTGATTCTTTCTTCTCCCCTTTGATGGATAGATTCTGGTGTCAACTTGGCTAGGTGATGCTGCCCAATTGTCAGATCAGGCAAGCACTGGCAGAACCATTACTGCAAGGATATTTCATGGCTGGTTGATAGACCAGAAGCCTGGTGTTCTAGTTTGCTAGCTGCCGGAATGCAACATACCAGAGATGGATTGGCTTTTAATAAAAGTGGATTTATTTCATTAATTCTTCAGAGGAAAGGCAGCTAACTTTCATCTAAGGTTCTTTCTTATGTGGGAAGGCACAGGACGATCTCTGCTGGCCTTCTCTCCAGGCCTCTGGGTTCCAACAACTTTCCCCGGGGTGATTTCTTTCTGCATCTCCAAAGGCCTGGGCTGAGCTGTGAGTGCTGAGATGAGGTATGCTGAGCTGCTTGGGCTGTGCTACCTTGTGCTCTCTCATTTAAGCACCAGCCAATTAAGTCAAACATCATTCATTGCAGCAGGCACACCTCCTAGCCAACTGCAGATGTAATCAGCAATAGATGTGGTTCAGGTACCATTAGCTCATGTCCACAGCAACAGAACTAGGTGCCTTCACCTGGCCAGGTTAACGACTGAATCTAACTACCACAGCTGGTGTATTAAATCATCAGTCAATTGATTGCAGATGTTGTTGATTGCATCTATGATCAACTAAGGGTATGTTTCCTGCAAAAGAGATAACCAATCAGCTGGAATTGATCCACTCAGTTGAAGATGTTTGAAGGAGAAGAGAGACTGTTTTGATGCTTCTTCATCCAGCAAGACTCTCTTGCGGAGTTTGTAGAGACCCTTCATCAGAGGTGCCAGCTTTACAGCCTGCCTTACAGATTTTGGATTCTTCCATTCCCATGGTTATGTAAGACGCCTTTATAAATCTCATATTCACACATATGTCCTGTTGGTTTTGTTTCTCTAGAGAACCCTGGCTAATAAATCTCAGTACCAGAAGTAGTTCTTGAGGAAGAGAATCTTAAAAATTGGTTTTTACAATTGGTTTTCTACTCTGATTAGACTCAAAGGCACTAATGTCTCTGTTTCTATTAATCAAGATGGCACTGACAGTCCATGGGATGAATTGGCAAGAGAGATGTGAGAATATCACAATTAGATTCTGCTAATTGTACGCTTATATGAGGCAAGGCTCTGGGTGAGTGCTTGTGACACCTTTACAGAATTTTGTGGAATTAAGGGGAATAATGTTGTTGCTGGTTGTTGTTAGATATGCTGGATACAGTAATGAGTAAAGGGATGATTGAAAGCTTCAAATCTGCAGCATAAGCGCAGTATGAATGATTTCAAGTTTCCATGTATGCCCTGAAAGAAAATCTTATTTCTGTGGTCATAGACTTGAGATCTATGAAAACCAGCACAAAGACTCATTGTGTGAATAGCAGATTTACAAAGTAAACTAAATTCTCAACCTTGTAGGGTGTCTGCTGTTAAAGTAAAGGATTTGATCGGAAAAGAACGGGATCCTGAATCCTGAGATGGGGACATATGGCTGAATAATGATGGCATTGGGGATATGGAAGCGTTGGAATCTGCCAAGTATTTGCTAGATAGACCTGTGATGGTCTATCCTGAGATAACAGCACACAATCCCCAGCCTTCCCTGAGGAAAGAGCTTCCTGAACTCCAGCCTACCTTGAGGAAACAGCTTCCTGGTCTCCTGTCTTGCCAGATGAGCCTGCAATCCAAACTCCACCTAAAGAGATTAATCCTTCAGTGCCTGCTAAACTTCTAACCACTTACCCTGGGGAAACCACAGTCACTCCTGTGTCTGGAGTGATTAATCCTGTTTCACCAGATGAAACTGCAATGAAATGACCTCAGGTAATTAGCTTGAAAGGCACTTCTAATTCCTTTAATGACACACCCTCACCATTCCTCTTTCCTTCAAGACCTACAATTAGACTAAAGTCCCAACAGGTCCTGAAAGGTGAGGTACAAAGTGTGACCCATGAGAAGGTAACCTATATTCCAAAAGAACTGAATAAATTTTCTAGTCTATTAGACAGAAATCAGGGGAATATGTGTGGGAGTGGATATTAAGGGTGTGGGATAATGGCAGAAAAAATATAAGGTTGGATCAAGCTGAATTTATTGATATGGGCCCACCAAGCAGAGATTCTGCATTCAATGTTGTAGCTCAAAGGGTTAGAAAGGACATTAACAGTTTTTTTTGGATGGTTCACTAAAATACGTGTTGGCAGAAGCCATGTGGTGACAGTTAATCACCACAGGCAACATGGGCATGGCCACCATTATGGACAGCAGACTCAAAGCAGCCAGTCAAAATAATCTGACTCACAGAGATTTGTGGTGTTGGATAGTAGATCATGGGGTACCTAGAAGTACAATAGATGGGCAGTCTACTAAATTCTTTTTTGAGCTGTATAAGCAGAAGAATTCAGATCAAGTGAACAGAAGTCTAACTTGAATTACAAAAACAGAGAGTCATGGCCACTTAACCAATTCCCAGACTTGAGACAGTTTACAGACCCAGAGTCCCTTGAATGAGGGGAAGGGCCAGGAACTCTTGAGGAAACTGTTACACTGCCCAAATTTTACACTGTTAATCTTACTCCCAGCTTTCCCCAAGGAGACCTACAGCCTTTTACCAGGGTGACTGTGAATTGGGGAAAAGGAAATGATGAGATATTTCAGGGATTATTAGACACTGGCTCAGAAATGACACTAATTCCAGGAGACACAAATGTTACTCTGTTCCACCAGTCAGAGTAGGGGCTTAGGGTCAGGTGATGATCGAGTTTTATCTCAAGTCCATCTCATGGCAGATCCAGTGGATCCCCAGTCCCATTCTCTGATTATTTCTGCAGTTCTGGAATGCATAATTGGAATCAACATACCAAGTCACTGACAGAATTCCCACATTGGTTCTCTGATTCATGGTGTGGAGGATATTATGGTAAGAAAAGCCAAGTGGAAGCCACTAGAACTGCCTCTACTTAGCAAAATAGTAAATCAGAAGCAATACCAGATTCCTGGAGGGGTTGCAGCGATTAACCCCCTACGGACTTGAAGTTATGCAGGGCTGGTGATTTCTACCACATCCTCATTCAACTCTCCTATTTGGCCTGTGCAGAAAACAGATGGGTATTGGAGGATGACAGTGGATTATTGTAAATTTAACCAGGTGGTGACTCCAATTGCAGCTGCTGTTCCAGATGTGGTATCATTGCTTGAGCAAATCAGCACATCCCCCGGTACCCGATATGCAGCTGTTGATCTGGCAAATGCTTTTTCTCAATAGCTGTCAGTAAGGACCACCAGAAACAGTTTGCATTCAGCTGGCAAAGCCAGCAGTATAACTTCACTCTCCTACCTCAGGTGTACATCAACTCTCCAGCCCTATGTCATAATTTTGTCCACAGCGACCTTGATTGTTTCTCCCTCCCAAGAGACATCACACTGATCCTTTATATTGATGACATCATGTTGACTGGACCTAGTGAACAAGAAATAGCAAATACTGTAGACTTGTTAGTAAGGCATTTGCATGCCAAGGGTCTGGAGATAGATTCAACAAAAATATAGTGGCCCTCCACCTCACTGAAATTTCTAGGTGTCCAGTGATGTGGGGCATGTCGAGATATACCTTCGAAGGTGAAGGATAAGCTGTAGCATCTGGCTCCTTCTATGACAACAAAGAAGCATAATGCCTAGTTGGCCTCTTTGGATTTGTGAGACAACATAATCCTCATTTTGGGGCTACTCCAGCCAGTTTACTGAGCGACTAGAAAAGCTGCTAGTTTTGAGTGGAGACCAGAAGAAGAGTAGGCTCTGTGACAAGTCCAAGCTGCTGTGGAAGCTGTTCTGCCACACGGGCCATGTGATCCAGCAGATCCAGTGGTGCTGGAAGAGTCAGTGGCAAAGAGAGATGCTGTCTGGAGCCCTTGGCAGGTCTCTATAGAAAAATCACAGCACAGACCCTTGGGATTGTGGAGTAAAGCCTTACTATCCACTGCAGATAACTACTCTCCTTTTGAGAAACAGCTCTTTGCCTGCTATGGGACTTAGTAGAGACTGAACAGTTAACCATTGGCCACCAAATTACCATGAGACCTGACTTTCCTATCATGAGCTGGATGTTGTTTGACACACCAAGCCATAAAGTTGGACGTGCACAGCAGCACCCCATTATAAAATGGAAATAATATATAAGAGAGGGCTCGAACAGTTCCTGAAGGCACTTGAGGAACTGACCCAAATACGCATGGGCCCCACTCCTGCCATATTACCTCCTCTTTCCCAGATGAGAGCTATGGCCCCTTGAGGAGTTACTGACTCTACAAGAGTCAGCTGACAGAAGAGAAATCTCTGGCCTGGTATACAGATGGTTCCACGTGATATGCAGGTACCACCGGAAAGTGGACAGCTGCGGCACTACAGACCCTTTCTGGGATGTTCTTAAAGGAGAGTGATGAGGGGATATCCTCCCAATGGGCGGAACTTCAGGCAGCATACCTGGTTGTTCATTTTGCTTGGAAGGAGAACTGGCCACAGGTGCATATGTATACTGAATCATGGGCTGCTGTTAATGGTTTGGATAGATGGTCAGGGACTTTGAAGAAGCCTGATTCGAAAATTAGTGACAAAGATGACTGGGGAAGATGTACGTGGGTAGACCTTTCTAAGTGGGAAAAGCATGAAGATATTTGTGTCCCATGTGAATGCTCACCATAGCATGACTTCAGCAGAGGAAGGTATTAATAATCAAGTGGATAAGATAACCTGGTCTGTGTTTACAAGTCATATTCTTTCTCCAGCCACTCCCAGCATTGCCCAGTGGGCTCATGAACAAAGTGGGCATGGTGGTAGGAATGGAGGTTATGCATGGGCTCTGTAACATGGACTTCCATTTATTATGGCCAACCTGGCTCTGGCCACTGCTGAGTGCCCAATCTGCCAGCAGCAGAGACCCGCACTCAGTCCCTGATATGGCACCATTCCCTGAGGTGTTCAGCCTGCTACCTGGTGGCAGGTGGATTACATTGGACCATTTTCATCATGGAAGGGGCAGTGATTTTCTCTAACAGGAAAAGACCTGTACTCTGGAATGGGTTTGCCTTCCCTGCATTCAGGGCTTCTGCCAAAACTACCATCCATGGATATAGGGAATGCATTATCCACCGTCATGGTATTCCACACAGCAAGGATCCCACTCCACAGTGAATTGCAGGAATGGGCACATGCTTATAGAATTCTCTGGTCATACCATGTTCCCCATCTTCTACAGGCATCTGGGATGATAGAACAGTGGAATGGTCTTTTGAAGTCCCAAGTATGGTGGCAAATAGGTGGCAAAACCTTGCAGGGGTAGGGCAATGTTCTCCAAGAGGCTATATATGCTCTGAATCAGCATCCATTGTATGGTGCTGTTTCTACCATATCCAGGATTCACAGGTCCAGGAATGAAGGGATAGAAATGGGAGTGGCACCACTAACTGTCACCCCTAGTGATCTACTAGAAAAACTTGTGCTTCTTGTCCCTGAAACCTTAAACTCTGCTTGTCTATATGTTTTAGTTCCAAAAGGATGAGTGCTTTTACCAGGGGACACAACAATTATTCCATTGATCTGGAAGTTAAGACTTCTACCTGGCCTCTTTGGGCTTCTCATACCACCGTATCAACAGGCACGAAAGGGGATTACTGTTCTGTCTGGGGTGATTGATCCTGACTATTAAGGGGAAATAGGACTGCAACTACACAATTGAGGCAAAGAAGAGTTTGCCTGGAACACAGGAGAACCCCTAGTGCATCTCCTAATACTACCATGGCCTGTCATTCAAGTCAATGGAAAACTGCAACAGCCCAATCTAGGTAGGACTACCAATGGCCTAGAAACTTTGAGAATGAAGGTTTGTATCACCCTACTGGGAAAAGAACCATAGCCAGCTGAAGTGCTTGCTGAGTGTAGAGGAAACATTGAATGGGTAGTGGAAGAAGGTAATGATAAATATGAAGCACAACCATGTGACCAGTTACAGAAACAAGATCTTTCATTGTATGAATATTTCCTCCTTGTTTTGTTATGAGTAGGTTTGTATTTGTACATAAAGCAAATATCTTGTTTTCCTCTTATCATATGATAGATATTGTATTGTTCATGTTATAATATTTGAGTTATAGGACATCAAGTTTAAAAGTGAAGGTTACCTAAGACTTGCACCCTATTCTGGAGAGATTTATTATGTTTCTGGTTGTATGCAGGACAGTTGAGTATTTGTTAGGTGAAACATATGTCTGCTATTGTGTTTTATTTAGAAATTAAATGTGTTTTAAGTTGTTGTGTATAGCGGCCTAGTTGACAAGGGGTGTACTGTGATGGTTAATTTCTGGTGTCAACTAGGCCAGGTGATGCTGCCCAGTTGTCTGGTCAGGAATGCACTGTTCTAACCATTACTGTAAAGATATTTTGTAGCTGATTGGTAAGCCAGAAGGTTGGTTTATTAAATCATCAGTCAATTAATTACATCTATGACTGTTTACATCTATGATCAACTAAGGGTGTGTTTCCTGCAAATGAGATAGTCCAATTAGTTGGATTTGATTCAGTCAGTTGAAGACTTTTAAGAGAGAAGAGAGAATTTTCACTGGTTCTTCAGTCAGTGAGTCTTTCCTATGGGTTCATCCAGACCCTTCATCAGAGTTGCTAGCTTCACAGCTTGCCCTACAGATTTTGGACTCTTGCATTTCCACGGTTGCATGAGACACCTTTATAAATCTCATATATACAGATATCTCCTGTTGGTTCTAGGGAAACTCACTAATACATCCCTCTTTAAATCCGCTGTTGTGAGTCTCATCTTATCTTTTACCTCTTCTATTATAGCTTTAAGTCTCATATGTTCTATTTTTGCATGTTTCTGAATTCTCCTTTATGCTCACCCAGTGTCTTTTTTATATACTTCATCTCTTTTGCCACATTTTCCTTCATCTCTTCGAATTGATTTAGGAGATTTATTTGAACATCCTTAATTGTTTGTTTTGATTGCTGTTTTTTATCTTCAGTTTTAACTTGTTCCTTTGACTAGGCAATAGTTTCTTAGTGTGACATGATTTTTTGTTGGTGTGTAGTCATCTGATTCTTGATTAGTTTTCTCTACAGTTCACTTTCTCTCTCTTGCCTAGGGTTTTCTCGTTTGGCTTTGTATTAGTTTGTTAAGCTGCCAGAAAGCAATATACTAGAAGCAGAATGGCTTTTAAAGGGGGAATTTCATAAGTTGCAAGATTACAGTTCTAAAGCTACAAAAAGTCCAAACTAAGGCTTCCAAGGAAAGATACCTTAATTCAAGAAAAGCCAGTGAGTCTGGAACACCTCTGTTAGTTAGGAATGCACTTGGCTGGCATCTGCTGGGGTCTTTGGCTTCTTGTCTCAAACAGCTTCCCCAGGGGCAGTTTCTTTCTTTATCTCCAAACTTTTCTGGCTATGCAAGCTCTGAAGCTACTATTCTGCAAGGCTCTGTATCTCCAAGCATCTCTATCAGCTCTGCCACTTCTGCTGTGCTCTGAGTACTCTCCAAAATGTCTCCTCCTTTAATGGGCTCCAGTTAACTAATCAAGACCCACCTAGAATGGGTGGGGTCACATCTCCATCTAATCAAAAGACCACACCCACAATTAAACCTCTCACATTGTCCCTCCCCCTCCTCTTGGAATGTTGAACTGCTCTGTTTGCTTTTGATTTGCCTCTATATTTTTTACATTCCTTTTGTTATCTCTAGCTTCCTTCCTCCCTCTTCCTCTCTTGGAATGTTGAACTGTTCTGTTTGCTTTTGATTTGCCTCTCTATATTTTTAACATTGTTTTTGTTATCTCTAGCTACTTTTACCTGGAGGGCTGATTCTTGGAGGTGGGTCCCTCTGGAGAGTACCTACCCCCGTCAGTTTTTCCTAGACAAGACAGGTCCAGCACTAACAAAGGGGGTGTAGATCAGTACTAACGTTCCCTGGGGAGAAGTCCCCACAGCACACCTGTCTTTGCTATGAAGTTCCTTGATTCTGCGCTTTTCTTGTACTGACCAGCAGATGGCACTCTTCAGCATACAGCTCCACATATTCCCAAGGTTGTACTGTGCATTTAATTCTCAGCTGACACCACCCCCACCGGTAGCATTATTGAGCCAGAGGCCTTCTGCTGATTTTTGCAGGTTGAAACTGTTGTGTGTATCCAAAAATGTTCAAAATTTTGCTGTTATCCCTACTCCTGGGGTCTGAATTGTCTAAGCAACAGTTACCACATGTGCTGAGCCCTACCCTCCCTTTCTTGGTGAAGAACTGCCCTTTTGTGACTTCTCTCTGCTGCCCAAGAGATTACTGTGCCTTTCAGACAACCCTGCTTCCACCCCTGCCAGGGGCAAGATTGAAACAGAGGATCCAGTTCTTTTCTTTAGTGGCTGCTTTAAAAATGTAGCCATTCTCAGAACTGGAGTCCAGCAACCTAAGTTCACCAGTCTAGATCCAGAGTTGGTGTCTGGCCCTGTCTCCCCATTTTCTTGGGACATGGCCATTCTTCAGCAAACTGAGCTCCACAACTTCTAGAAGCCACTCTGTCCATCTACTCTGCCTCCTTTCCTGGTGGGAGAGAGGTGGAAACAGAACCTGCCAAATTCTTTCTTTCTTGGATGAGTTGTAAGTTTATCTGTGCTTGGAAGTAGTATGTAGCAATCCAAGTTTGCTAATCAAAAGCCACAATTAGTGCCTGGCGAAATCCCCTATACCCTGATTCTTGGAGAAAGGGCTGCTGTTTTTAGCCAGGTAGTGACTTCAGAGTCAGCCTGCCATGTCAGGGGGGGATGGGCATCACCCTCCACAGCATAGAAAGATCTACTCACAGCTATTCAATGCAATTTATCAGTCTCTTTCTTCCACTCATTCCTAGCTGATGTATGATGTGTTTCTCATCTCCAAAGCCTCTCAAACAATTGTTTCAGACAGTTCCTGGCTATTTACTTGCTTTCCTGGAGGACAGACTAAATCTTAGAACTCCCTACATGTTCTAGTTTGCTAGCTGCTAGAATGCAATATACCAGAAACAGAATGGCTTTTAAAAAGGGGAGTTTAATAAGTTGCTAGTTTACAGTTCTAAGGCCGAGAAAATGTCCCAGTTAAAACAAATCTATAGAAATGTCCAATCTAAGGCATCCAGGAAAAGATACCTTGGTTCAAGAAGGCCAATGAAGTTCAGGGTTTCTCTCTCAGATGAGAAGGCACATGGCGAACACAGTCAGGGTTCCTCTCTCATCTGGGAAGGTACGTGGTGAACATGGTGGCATCTGCTAGCTTCCTCTCCTGGCTTCCAGTTTCATGAAGCTCCCCAGGAGGCATTTCCCTTCATCATCTCCAAAGGGCGCTGGCTGGTGGACTCTCTGCTTCTTACGGCTATGTCGTTCTGCTCTCTCAGAATCTCTCTCATTCTCCAAAATGTTTCCTCTTTTATAGGATTCCAGTAAACTAATCAAGATCCACCTGAATGGGTCTTGTTTAGCAGCCACTCTTGATTGAATTTCATCTCCAGGGAGATGACCTAATTATAGTTTCAAACATACAGTACTGAATAGGGATTAGAAGAAATGGCTGCCTTTACAAAATGGGATTAAGATTAAAACATGGCTTTTCTAGGGTTCATACATCCTTTCAAACCAGCACACTACACCACTACCTTTGGTTGATTCTCCCACTCTTTCTTGGATGCCATACAGTACTCCTCTGCAGAGCCCTAGAATAGTTGTTTCATACATTTTCCCTAGCTGTTTTTTGGGGAGGAGTGATTCTTGGAGCTCTCTGTTCCACCATCTCCCCGGGAAGTCTTCTTACATAAAGTATTTTTAACGAAGTTATGTGTATTAGTGAGAATTCTCTAGAGAAACAGAACCAACGGGAGATATCTGTAAATATCAGATCTAGAAAGGTGTCTCATGCAGCTGTGGGAAGAGTCCATATTCCACAGGGCAGGCTGTGGGGTTGGCAGCTCTGATGAAGGGTCTGGACTAAATCCACAGGAGAGGCTCGCTGGCTGAAGAAGCAGTGAAAAAAGTTTCTCTCCTTCCTTAAAAGCCTTCAGCTGATTGGATTATCTCATTGGGGGAGGCACACCTTAGTTGATCATAGATGTAATCAGATGACTGATTATTTAATCCACCAGTCTTCTGGTTTATCAACCAGAAGGAAATATCATTGCAGCAATGGCCAGGCCAGTGATTGCCTGGCCAGACCACTGGGCATCATCACTTGGCCAAGTTGACACCAGAACCTAGCCATCACATTATGCGTATGGCTTTTTTAGATATAAAGCTATTTCACACTTAATAGACTACAACTTCATGTAAACATAATTTTCATAGACATTGGGAAACCAAAAAATTCATGTGACTTGCTTTGTTGTCATTGACTTTATTGTGGTAGTCTGGAACTGAAACTGCAATATCTCTAAGGTATGCTTGCAAAAATCCTTTCTCAATTATCTCTGAGGGTCACCTTCCATCTGTAAATGAATGTTTCTTTTACTCTTCCTCAAGCCAGAGAAGTGTTGGTGCCTATAAAGTTGTACATGAAATAAAAGTATGCCTAGTCTGAGGGATTCAAACAGCATCAAGAGGTTATCCTGAAGATTACTCTTATGTATTTAACAGATATCCATTTTTAGTTTATGGTGCATTGGAGTGGCTAGAGGGAAGTACCTGAGACTGTTGAACTGTGTTCAAATAGCCCTGATTCTTGAAAAAGACTGTATAACTACATAGCTTTTAAAATGTGATCATGTGATTGTGAAAACCTTGTGTCTGATGCTCCTTTTATCCAGGGTACAGGCAGATGAGCAAAAAAGTAAGGAACAATAAATAGATAAATAATAGGGGAGATGGGGGTATAAAAATTGGATCGACTGAAATACTAGTGGTCAATGAGTACGACAGGTAAGGGGTATAGGATATATGAGTTTTTTCTTTTTATTTATTTTTCTGGAGTGATGTAAATGTTCTAAAAAATGATCATGGTGAAGAATACACAACTATGTGATGATATGGTGAGCCATTAACTGTATGGATGGACTGTATCTCTCAATAAAAATATTTTTTAAAAAAGTAGACCTAGAATGCAGGCTGCCTTTATGAGAGGAACACAAGCTTCTGTTCTGTAAGGGATGGTTTGCTAAAACAGAGAATAGGTCCAGTCTATATTTTTAATGCAATTCCTATCAAAATTTCAGGAAGGATTTCATAGACACAAACAAGTTTATTCTAAAATAAAACTTTATTTGTTAATGAAATGACTATCTATGTAAAACATACAAAACTCAGAAATGAGAAGGGATGCATTACTACTGACTCCAAAGAAGTAAAAAATATCATAAGAGAATACCAAGGACAGCTTTATACCAATAAATTAGACAACTAGATGAAATGGAAAAATTTCTATATATACACGAACAACCTACACTGATTCTAGAAGAAACAGAAGCCCTCAACAGACGAATTGCAATTAAAGAAATGGAATCAGTCATCAAAATCCTACCAACAAAAGAAAAGCCCAGAACCAGATGGCTTCATGGGTGAATTCTATCAATCATTCCAAGAGGGATTAATACCAATCCTTATCAAACTCTTCCAAAATATTGAAGAGGAGGGAACACTACCTAACTAATTTGTCCCCCTATTATTTGTTTACTTTTTATCCATATTTTTTACTCATCTGTCCACACTGTAGATAAAAGGAGCATCAGACATAAGGTTTTCATAATCACACAGTCACATTGTGAAAGCTTTATCATCACACAATCATCTTCAAGAAACATGGTTACTGGAACACAGCTCTACAATTTCAGGCACTTCCCTTCAGCCACTCCAATACACCATAAACTAAAAAGGGAATATCTATATAATGCATAAGAACAACCTCTAGGATAACCTCTCAACTTTGTTTGAAATCTCTCAGCCTCTGACACTTTATTTTGTCTCATTTCTCTCTTCCCCCTTTAGGTCGAGAAGGTTTTCTCAATCCCTTGATGCTGAGTCCCAGCTCATTCTAGGATTTCTGCCCCACGTTGTCAGGGACATTCCTGGGAGTCATGTCCCACGTAGAGAAGGGGAGGGCAGTGAGTTTGCTTGCCGTGTTGGCTGAGAGAGAAAAAGGCCACATTTGAGCAACAAGAGAGGTTCTCTGGGGGTGACTCTTAGGTCTAATTTTAAGTAGGCTTAGCCTATCCTTTGTGGGGATAAGTTTCATGGGAACAAACCCCAAGATCGAGGGTTCGGCCTATTGATTTGTTTGTCTCCACTGCTTGTGAGAATATCAGGAATTCTCCAAATGGGGAAGTTGAATTTTCTCCCTTTCTCCCCATTCCCCCAAGGGGACTTTGCAAATACTTCTTTATTCACTATTCAAATCACTCTGGGATTTATCTGCACATCGCACTAACGTGGACAAACCTACAAAATCTCATGCCCTATTCAAGGTTCCATGTACTTATGGTGTTGAATTAAACTGTCCATATAAGTTAAATTAGGAAATGCACTACTCAAGATTTAAATTTTGTACCAAATAAACATTTTTTGCTTTAGTCTCACACAGAAGTTGAAGTTTTAAAATATGGATGACCACCTATTTTCAATACCCTGCAATATTGATAAGCCTTTGTTCTTCCTCATGCAAAAACATTTTTTAATTAGTACATTTAGTCACTATCATTGTACACTCTAGCATTCGTAGATTATACCATCTCAGTCTTTATCATCTATTTTTCCTTCTGGTTTCATATGTAGCCCCCCAGCCCTCCTCCCTCTATTATTCTCGCATTCAGTTTCATTCAGTGTACTTACATTATTGTGCTACAATCAGGTAGTATTGTGCTATCTATTTCTGCATTTGTAGTCAGTCCTGCTGCACAATTTTTATCGCTCCAGCTTCAATGAACCAATCTCTACCATATTTCTATCTCCTGATAACCTCTGTTCTTAACTGAAATCCTCCAAGTTCATTCATTAATGTTAGTGCATATCAACGAGAGCATACAGTATTTGCCCTTTTGTTCTGGCTAATCTCACTCACCATAATATCCTCAAGGTCCATCCATGTTGTTTCATGCTTCATGACCTTATTCTGTCTTACAGCTGCGTAATATTCCATTGTTTAGCCAGTCATCCATTGACAGACATTTGGGCTGTTTCCATCTCTTGGCAATCATAAATAATGCTGCTATAAACATTGGTGTGCAAATGTCCGATTTGTGTCCTTGCCCTCATCTCCTCTTGCCCTCCAGCAATGGTATTGCTGGATCATATGGCAATTCTATACTTCGCTTCCTGAGGAACCACCAAACTACCTTCCACAGTGATTGTACCATTTTACATTCCCACCAACAGTGCATAAGTGTGCTTCTTTCTCCACATCCTCTCCAGCACTAGTTTTCTGTACCTAATTCATTTTATGAAGCCAACATCTCATCCCATTACAAAAACAACTTTAAATACATCATCTCTTCTATGTCTCATCCGCTCTAAAGTCCCAAATCTCATCATCTAAGTAATCTAAATCAGGTATGTGTGAGGCTTTAAGTATGATACACTCTCGTGTATAATACATCCCTGAATCTGTGGACCTGAGAAACTAAAGAAACAAGTTATCTCCTCCTAAAATACAATGGTGAACATGTATAAATGGAAGTTATGGACATTTCCATTAAAAAAGGGTCAAAATGGAAAGAAAAAAGGAGTCATAAGCCCCAAGAAGTTTGAAATCCAATCTGATTCATCATTCTTTTTCTCATAAAATGCAGCAGGTGTTTGCAGTGGAGAAGTTTTATCTGCCTGTTTCGTCTTGCTAATAGAATTTTGTGGATATGACAGCTTTCTTTGATTTTATACTCTGCCCCTTTAGTTCAAGCTTTTCATGGATCTACTGGTATATAATTATCAAGAATTTTGTGGGATATCTGTACATGTCATGGGAGGTCAATCCATTAGACAAAATGTTCTTCCACAGATATTTTGTATACAATTTTATTTCTATTTTTGGATTTTGCTGCGATGGCTGAGTGATAATCCCCTTAAGCTTCTTATATGCTCTCTGATTTTACTAAGGGGATCTGCAAATCACTACCTTAATACTTTCAGAGAGACTTTGTGTGACTGAATACTGTGTTTGTTCTTTCTGAGGTTTAAGAGGATTGTAGAGTCACAGCTTTGCCCGGCTCTCTAGAGCATGCTCTGTACTGTGAAACTAAATTGTAGCGTCTTTTGCCATTTGTGCAGACTAGATTAAGTTCTCCTTCCATTTTATTTAATAGTTCTTCTCTCAATTTACTCTTCTCTCCAATTTCCCAATAAGGAGCAAGAAGAAACTAGATCCCACCAACAACACTTTGTTTGGAAGTCTCCTTAGATAAATATCCAAGTTCATTGTTCACAAATTCTGCTTTCCATATAATGGCAGGGCACTATTGTTCTAAACACTCTGCTACTCTGTAACAGGGACCCCATTTACTTCAGTTTCTAAAGTAACTTACTCAATTGCTAATGAACCCTTACAAGTAGCATTCTCTATGTCAAGATTTCTAACAGTCTAAGATTTTTCTATCATGCATCTCAGAATTCTTCCAGAATCTTCCCACTGCCTGATATCAAAGACACTTCCATATTTTTAGGTACTCATTGGAACAGTACTCAACTTGTGTTATCAAAATCTGCATTAGTCTCTTTTGTCATATATTGTAATTATTCACAGCTATAACACAGAAAGGCAAATATCAGGAGTGTCAATATCTTGCCTATCAAGGTTTAGTGCCATCCCTATAAAAAATCTCAGCAAGGTTTTAATATATATATGTATATATGTATATATATATATATGCTGAATCTAAAATTGATATGAAAAATAATGAGCCCTAGAATAGGTAATCTTTTAGACAATAAAGAATAACATACAAGGACTCATTCTATCCTGCCTTGAGACATACAATATAGCTACAGTAATCAAGACAGTTTGGGAAGTATTGAATGGTAGTTACATAAATCAATTGTACAGAGTAGAGAACCTGGAAATAGACCCATGCAAATATTCTGAACCAATTTTATAACAGCTTTATTGATATGTAATTCATATACAGTAAAAAGACAGAGATACTTGTTTTCAGTTATTTACCTTTGTAAAGTGCACCTTTGTAAAGTGCACATAAAATATGTGGCCTTTGTGTCTGATTTATTTCATGTAGCATAATTTTTCCACATTCGCCCATGTTATAGCATGGATCAGTACCTCATTCATTTTTTATGGATGAATAACATTCAGTGGTATGGATAGTCCACATTTTGTTTAGCCAGTCATCACTTGTTGGGCATTTGAGTTTTCCACCTTCTGCAAGCATTGTGTGGATACATATTTTCAATTATTTTGTATATGTACTTAGGCATGGAATTGCTGGCTCACATGATAATTTGATGTTTAACTTTTTGAGGAGTATCAGATTGTTTCCACACTGGCTGCACCATTTTACATTCCCACCAGCTACATATGAGGGATCCAATTTATCCACCTCCTTGTCAACACTTATTTTCTTATTTTTTATTATGGCCAACTTTGTGTGAAATGATATCTCATTTTGTTGAGATTTGTATTTTCCTTATGGCTAATTATGTTGAGCCTCTTCTCATATGCTTGTTGGCCATTTGTATATTTTCTTTGGACGAATGACTATTCAAATCCTTGCTCAACATTTAATTGGGTTGTGTTTTTTTTATATGTCAAGTAGTAGGAATTCTTTATATATTCTGGACAAAAGACTGTTATCATATATATGATTTGCAAATATTTTCTTTCATACTGTAGGTTGTCTTTTCCCTCTCTTGAAAGGGTCCTTTGATGTAAAAAAGTATTTAATTTTTATGAAGTCCTATATATCTATATTTGTGTATCATTTCTAGCAGCTGGATCTTCTTTTCTGATTCCTATGGCTTGAACTTCCTGTAAAATACTGAATAGAGTCGTGAGAACAGATATCTATGTCCTGTTAATTGATTTAAGGAAGAAAACTTTCAGAGACATTAGAGGTGGGTTTTTCACATATGCTTTATCTCATATTCAGGAAGTTCCCCTCTGTGACTAGTTTGTTGAGTATTTTCATCATGAAAGTGTGTTTGTTCCATTTTGTTAATCTTTTTCTTCCTCAATCATGATGATCACCTTTTTTTAATTTCCTTCATTCTATTGAGATGTTATATTTTCTCAAATAATTTTCATATGTTGACCCATCCTTAAATTGCTGGGATAAATACCATTTTGTCCTGATGCATAATCCTTTAAATACGTTGTTAGATTCAGTTTTCTAGTATTTTGGTTTTGGGAGATAAAACATCGATGTTTAAGTCACCATTCTCTTAGATAAGCATTCTTTTGGTTGCTGTAAACGTTTGACCATCACCCAGAATTCTGATAGGTTTAGTCTGACATTGTTTGTCAGATTTTTCAGTATTTCTTGAGAAGGTGAAATTCCTACATTACCCTATTTGCCGACATCACATCCTGGGTTCCATGGGGAAAGTTTTATGTTTTAAAAAGTGATTCGTTGTGAGAATTTATTACTTTTGTTTTTTATCTTTATTGGAGAAGTGAGTTTACCAAACAATCAGGCATAAAACACAGGGTTCTCATATACCACTCTATTATTAACAACATGAAATGGTGTGGAATATTTGTTACAATTGATGATAGCACATTATTATAATTGTACTATTAACTTTACTGCGTGGCTTGACTAAATATCAGTTTGTGTAGTGTACTTTTACACTGTTTGTGTAGTGTACCATTTTATGTAGTGTAGTGGATTTTTAAAATGATATTGAGGGTGGGCCACGGTGGCTCAGCAGGCAAGAATGCTTGCCTGCCATTCCAGAGGACCTGGGTTCAATTCCCAGTGTCTGCCCATGTAAAAAAAAAATGATATTGAGCATCTTTTCATGTGTTTTCTGGCCATTTGTATTTCTTCTTCAGAGAAATGTCTATTCAAGTATTTTGCCCAGTTTTAAAAGGGTTGTTTTTCTTTCTATTGTTGAGTTTTAGGATTTCTTTATATATTCTTGATATTAAACCTTTATCAGATATGTGTTTTCCAAGTCTTTTCTCCTATTGAGAAGGTTGTCATTTCACTTTTGTCACAAAGTCCTTTGATGCAAAAGGTTTTTAATTTTGAAGAGATCCCATTTCATTTATTTTTTCTCTTGCTGCTTGTGATTTGGGTTTAAAGTCTGAGAAACAATTACCTAACACAAGAACCTGAAGATGCTTCCCTACATTTTTGCTAGGAGTTTGAGCACTCTGGCTCTTATATTTAAGTCTTTGATCTATTTTGAGTTGACGTTTTGTTTAAGGTGTGAGTTAGTGGCCCTCCTTTTATGCAAATGGTGATCCAGTTTTCCCAGTACCATTTGTTTTTAATGCAATTTTATTTAGATATATATTCACATGCCATAAGATCATCCAAAGTGTACAATCAGTGGTTCACAGTATCATCATGTAGCTGTGCATTCATCATCACAATAGATTTTTAAACATTTTCATTACTCAAAAAAATTAAAGTTAGAATAAAAATAAAAGTGAAAAAGAACACCCAAAATATCTCATCCCCTCATCCCCCAATTATTTATTTATTATTTGTCTGTTTTTCCTTACTCATCTGTCCATACATTGGATAAAGGGAGTGTCAGTCACAGGGTTTTCACAACCACATTGTCACACTTTAAAAGCTATATAGGTATACAATCATCTTCAAGAATCAGGGCTATTAGATTACAGTTCAAAAGTTTAAGGTATTTCCCTTTAGCTACTCCAATACACTAAAAGCTGAAAAGGGATATTTATTTACTATATACAAATAACCAACAAAATGACCTCTCAACTCTATATGAAATCTCTCAGCCATTGAAACTTTATTTTGATTCATTTCTCTTCCCACTTTTGGTCAAGAATGCTTTTTCTCACTCTCAGGATACCAAGGCCAATATCATCACCAGTAGTATATCCCACATTGCCAGAGAGATTTAAACCCCTGGGAGCCCCATGTTGGGGGTGGATAGGGTAGTGAGCTCACCTGAAGATAACTTAGAGAAAGAGGCCGTATCTAAGCAACAAAAGAAGATCTCTAGAGGTTATTCTAAGGCGTAATAATAGGTAGGCTTAGCTTCTCCTTTGCAAGAATTAGTTTGATAAAAGCAAGCCCCAAGATCAAGGGCCTAGTTCATCAAGTTGGCAGTCCCCAATGCTTACAAGAATCTCATATCTTCCTCAGGTGGGGAAGGTTAATATTTTCACCATTTTCCCCAGTCCCTCAAGGGGTCTGTGCTAGTTTGAAAGGATTTATGTACCCTACAAAAGCCACGTTTTAATCTTAATCAATCTTGTGTGAGCAACCATTTCTTCTAATCCCTATTCAGTACTATATAGGTTGGAAACTTGATTAGGTTATCTCCACGGAGATGTGACTCACCCAATTGTGGGTATTAATTTTTGAATAGAGGGAGATGTGACTCCATCCCATTCCAGGTGGGTCTTGATTATTTTACTGGAATACTTTAAAAGAGGAAGCATTTTGGATAAAGCTTGAGAATGACAAGAGCAGCAGAGATGAGAACTACAGAGTCCACCAGCCAGTGACCTTCGGAGATGAAGGAGAATGCCCCTGGGGGAGCTTTATGAAGCAAGAGGCCTGGAGAGGAAGCTAGATGTTGCCATGTTTGCCATGTGTCTTTCCAGTTGAGAGAGAAACCCTGAACTTCATCGGCCTCTCTTGAGTGAAGGTAACCTCTTGTTGGTGCCTTAATTTGGACATTTTTATAGATTTGCTTTAATTGGGACATTTTCTCAACCTTAGAACTGTAAACTAGCAACTTATTAAATTCCCCCTTTTAAAAAGCCATTCCGTTTCTGGTATATTGCATTCCAGCAGCTAGCAAATCAGAACAGGGACTTTGAAAATACTTCATCTTCTGACCAGATTACTCTGGGATTTCTTAGGGCATCACACCAACACCCCCACCATGATCTCACTCCACATTCAAGGTTCCATGTAATTATAGTGTTCAAATAAGCTAACCATACAAGTTAAATGAGATACTGTGGTACCAAAAAATATAAATTTTGC
>PVIY010004809.1:0-99380 GCA_004026745.1 Myrmecophaga tridactyla | reverse complement strand
GGGAGCTTCATGAAACCAGAAGCCAGGAGAGAAAGTTAGCAGATGATGCCGTGTTTGCCATGTGCCCTTCCAGCCAAGAGAGAACCCTGACTGTGTTTGCCATGTGCCTTCTCACTTGAGAGAGAAACCCTGAACTTCATCGGCCTTCTTGAACCAAGGTATCTTTCCCTGGATGCCTTCGATTGGTCACTTCCATAGACTTGTTTTAATTGGGACATTTTCTCGGCCTTAGAACTGTAAACTAGCAACTCATTAAATTCCCCTTTTTAAAAGCCATTCCGTTTCTGGTATATTGCATTCCTGCAGCTAGCAAACTAGAACAAAGTATGTGTGCAGCACACTCATCAGTGCACTTGAGAGAACCTGTGCATGTATAACATGTACCATTAGTGAACCTGAGAAATGAAGTATGTGTGTAATGCATTCATTGATGTTCAGTGCATATATAATGTGCATGTCCAAGAGACCAAGAGAACAGTGTGCTTATGACATGCTCACCAGTGAGGCTAAGTGAACAAAAATGCATGTGTAACATGTTTTTCAGGTCATTCTTGGTGCTAAGAAGGAAAGTGGCACAGTGTCTCAGGGTGAAGAGTGTCACAGTGATGTTGGAGATAATCACAGGATGGAGAGCATCCCTCTGCCCCCAGATCCACACTCCAACTGCTCTCTGCCCCACCTGTGTGGGCACACCTGTCTATTAGCAGCCTGCTTTTTGTTTTCTGTTGACCAGGCCCAGCAGGGGCCACTTGCAGATCAAAAGTGGGAGGGAGTATGTGGGGATGTCTTTACCTGGCTCTTTCCCTGCTGGTCAGAGGTTCTGCCCATCCCCCAAGGCCATGGTCCCCATCCTGGTCCTCTTCCATGATAGCAGCAGGCAACTGGGTTCATGTACTCCCTTCCCCTATCCATACCAGGAGTGGTAAAGGTCCCTCTGTGTTAGCCAAGATTCACCATTACCCACAATCTAATACATTATTTACCATGTAGTGTTCTTAGTAAGCCCCAGGGGGCATCCCTTCATCTCCTACCAGGACACTGACAAGTACAATCATTCACACTAGACCCTTAAAGGAGGATACTGGGGTTGGGGACTGCCTGCAGATGTGAGGGGTACACTAACCATGTTGCTGGAGGAACAGGGTCCTGGTAATCCAAGGTGTACAGGGGCATTGTGAAGGTTCAGTTCATTGTTGGAGGCTTTGGGTGATGTCTAAGTGGACAGTAAAGCATTGGGAAAGCAAGAAAAGAAAGCAGTAAACTGCTATGGGAACAAGGGTGACTACAGTGACTGTGGTGTTGAATGACAGCTTCTGAAGATCCTGGGGAGTGCCCACAAGGAAAATGACAAACTGTAGTCCTCAAATACACAAGCATATTGGTTTTTATGCTATGTAACAAATATCCACAAATTTAGCACCAATATATGAGTTCATGGTTCTGTAAATCAGACATCTGGGCTCAATGTGGCTGTATTCTCTGCCTAGGGTCTTACAAGACTAAAATCGAGCTGTTGGCCAGCTGGGCCCCTAATAGAGGTCCCTGGGAAGAATCCATATCCACAGTCATTCAGACATTGGCAGAATTCAGTTCCTTTGTGACCACAGAGGTCTAAGGTCTGTATTTTTTTGCTGGCTGTGACCCTGGGACTGGTTTCAACTGCTAAAGGGCCCCCAAATTCCTCAACACATGACACCCTCCATCTTTAAAGCCCACAAAACACAGTGAGTTTCCCATATGCTTCAAATCTCTTTGACTTCCTTTGACTCTGACCCCTAGACCCAGAATTAAAAGGCTCATCGGATTATGCCAGGTTCTCCAACATGGCATTTTAGAAGAGTCATAAAATATGACCTAATCACAGGATTAAAATTCATTGTATTGTTGAACTCTTTGACATTCAAAGGTCAAAGGGAAGGGTGAAAATCATACATATGTATGAGCCATTTGGCATTGTCTTGGAATCCTACTGTACCATTTCAGAGGGACAGCTGAAAAGTTTTCATGGATGTTTGAAGGACTTTCTCATCTTCCATAGTCTTAAGTGCCTGAGGATAAAGAGGAGCCAGAAGCTGTGGGATTCTGGCACTTTAATGTGCAAACTGCCAGCTCTTATACTGAAGGGCCATGTTAGGAAAAGAATGAGGCTGTAAGATGAGTATGGCAATATATGGAAGAAGATAGGGGAGATCGAGGCCCCTGAACCCTTAAATCCCCATGAACATCCCTGCTCATGGAAGTAGCCCTTCTCCCAATTCTAGGAGAACCAGCCTTCTTCTACTAGAATGCTCCCCAGTTGCATTATCTGAGGTAGCAGTTACCAAAGAAATGCTGATTCTTCTGAGAGCCATCCTCCTCAAGCCTCCATGGACCCAGGACTTAAACAATATGAGACAGCAGCAAAGCTTAGGTAGTGATGTGAGGGTCCAGACCAAAAAGGGAAGTGGATGTTTGGGTTATAGCATGGAGGAGCACTTGTAGCAGTGGATGAAGCCATGTCTATCATTACATACTGGTTGGCAGGTATTCACAATTATAGGCTATGCTGGTTTGCAGATATGCACCCCAGGAAAATATGTCCTTAAACTTAAACCATTTCTGTAGGTTTGACCCCTTGGAAATAGGACCTTTTGATGAGGTTACTTCATAAGTAAGTAGGATGCAGAATGGGTCTTAATCCTGTTACTGAAAACCTTATAAGGAAGGTCACAGAGGAATAAAACTGCTGTAGAAGGGACAGCCAGAAGTTGAAAGTCAACAGAACCTGGAAGAGAAAGGAGAGGACAGGAGAGGCTGCTATGTGCATTACCATGTGAGAATAGAGAGAAAACAAAATGGAGTTACTATGGCTAAGAGATTTAAAATAGAATCCAGAGGCCATTAAGGAGGTAATTCTTATGCTCATCTCAGCCAAATATCACTAACTGCCAAGGTAAGGAAAACCCAAAGCAAAGATGTTTCTGAGGACATCTGACTCTATGCAACAACTACAAGATAAAGAAATCAGTGAACTGTCTAACCTGAAGGACATGTAAAAATATCTCAAACCCCCACCAATCATAATTCTTTACAAAAAACTTACATATTCTTTTTCTTTAAAGACCCTTGATTGTAATACAGGACAGTTTGTGTTACTGCCTGAATGTGTGCTCCCTGAATTGCAATTCTAAGATCCCAAATAAGTGCTTTTGTTGTCTTGCAGCTCAATTTGTCATTTCTCAATCAACACGTGACAGAAAAATTAAGTCCAAGGATTGCCAACAACCAGCCCCAGAATGTCATTTTTTGGGAGAAAAACATAATTTTGATGACACTTTGATTGGAAGTTCTTCTAGCCTGAAAACTGTAGGCAAATAAATTCCCTTTGTTCAAGCCAACCCATAGTATGACATTTGTTTTGCAATGAGGAAACTAAAACAAAAGTTCTGACTTAAATTAAAAACTGGGGTTAATAGTCACTGGGTTGGTTGATGTGATCCCAGATACAAAAGAAACTCCATCATGAGGTGGAAATTCAAAGAGCTCTGTGCACAAAGCAGATAAATGAGGCTAAGGCTATGGGTAAAGGTAGGTAGGAAGTGATTAGCCCATGCACCTGTTCAGTTATCCCCAAAACATCATCCCCAGAAAGATCCAACAATGCCCCTTCACTTGGGCATCTCTAAAAATCAGCCTCTGTACACAGGGGTGATGATACAGATCCTATCCTGGAGCTGGTTTTAAAGCTTTGAAGAGAATGAGGTATTGGCTAACTAATAGTAGAGGTAAGCATGATGACTAAAACACATTGTAGAACAAAACATTCATCCAAGTGCTTCTTCTTTCTAGGGTTTATGGAGGAGATGATGATCATGTGGTCTCTGGAATGGAAGAGATAGGCAGCCCAAGGAAACAGAGGAATTCTTACTTAGTTCCCAAATCCTAGCCCATTCATTGAGGGAAAGTTTGTGTCCTTCAGAGAAAGAGCTCCATAACATGGGCATAAGGTCTACTGTGAAAATCCTTTCAGACCATTTCCAGAAAAACCTGCACCATTTACCCAAGTGGTTGCTTAGAAAAAGTCCATACAGAGGACTTTAAGTATGACCCTCACCCACGAAGAAACACATACCAGGTTCTGCTGGATAGAGATGGAGACTTGGACAAAGCCAACCTCTCCAAAGTCCTGGGGAACCACAGATGCTCTTTGTTTCTTGTTTAACCCAGAATGTCCAGTCACAGTGGAATGCAGCTGGGTCTGTGGAATGTTTGTGCATGTAATGCATGATATAGCCAAGACCAACAGATGCTGTTCTGGATGTGAAATATTTGTTGGAGCATAAGCATTAGGCCTGGCACTGCCATGAAGCTATCAACCCAGCAGCATTTCCTTCCATTTGTTATCTGCAAATTACTTAGATGCAATTTATCTCATGCTGAAGAAATACCACGCTAGTACTCCTGTATCACCTAGGACCTATGCCAACTCATCTGCTCTCTCAATAATGGAAACAAAAAGCCTGGTCCTGTTGCCTTAGAATACCATCCTGGTCCATGTTTTACTGGTATAATGTCCATTAGAACTGTGGACATGAAGTATTTAAAAAAAAGGATTTTGCCATACTGGAGACCTGGGTTCGATTCCCGGTGCCTGCCCATGTGGGAAAAAAAAGGATTTTGTATGGCAAAGGTAAGAAGTAAGACTCACAAAATTCCAGGTCCTACCAAAATGGTGAATTTCCTAGGAGCAAATGATCTGAGATACAGTGGGTTAAATGCCCCCCACCCCCCACCAAGCAAATAAAAAATCCATGTGCTAAGCCCTGGAGCCTGGAGATGTGATATTACTTCACAAGAAAGTATTTGAAGATATAATTAAGATAAGGATCTCAAGCTATGATCTCTCTTGGTTGGGGCAGAGCCTAACAGGGCTGCTGTAGGTGGTTTTGTATACCTGCAAAAGGAGACCTCAGTACAAATCTTTAGGGCTATAAGGAAGGCCATGCTCACATTCACCAACATCTATTCTCCATTAAAAAACTGGAATCTAGTTGCAGCAACTACATCTATTAGAGTCTGAACACTTGACCAAGGGGCCCCCAGGGTGGAGTGGGCTGCCCATCCTGAAAGGGTGCTCTCTAGTCCATTGGACAGGCATGGACCATGGCACAGATACTACACAGGAGCTTCCCTTAGTCCCAGGGAAATGGATGCAGGAGACGAGTGTTTGAGGCTCAGAGGGCAACAGAAAACTGCACACACAGGTGCTTATGCCCACCAGTACCTGCTCTGACTGCCTCACCACCCCTCTCTCAATCCTGCCTTTGGCTTCATGGGACATTCCCTTGGTTGAGGTTAACAGTAGGGCAAAAGTGCAGGACTGGAATTGCATCACAGCCCAGTGATGAAGGGAAGGGCTCCCATGGGGAATGGCTCTGGGATATAGATCTACTCCTCCACTTCCAGTTGCAAGAGAGACCTGTGGAGGAGGAGAGTTCTATGCTGCCTCTTAGGCAGTTCATTCACAGGAGCCCTGATGGTTGGTGATGTGTAGATGGCTCAGAAAGGACAGTGTGAAGACAGCTGTGTATCATTGACTGCCCATCAGGGGGCAACAACAGTGGAAGAGACAGTTGGCCATAGCCTGCAAGACTAGGGTGTCCTCTGTCCTGGACACCCTGTCTTGACCAGGACTCATGGGCTAAGGGTAGCTCTAAAGGACCTTGAGCTGCATTGTCCACGTTCTGTCCTGTACATTGCTTCCCTGGACTCCCTGAACTTCTACCCACTGTAACCCTTACTCCATCCCTATCCAGAAGTCAGCTCCTCTTTTCCCTTCTCAAAAATAGAGCTCTAATTATCTACCAATTATCTTATCATCCAATTGTCATCTGATTCTAAAAAATCTTCATAGGATTTAAATCCTGTCTGCCACCAGCAAGCTGGTGATTCTATGCAGACTCCTTCACTCCCTCTACCCAGGCTTCTTCTTTTGCTCATTAGGTTAATGATACTACTAATAATAGCAATGATAATAACAATAATAATGATGATGATGACAATAAAAATAATGACCTCCCATTGGATCTGTGGTGAGGACCAAATGGAACAACATATATCAGACACTTGGTGCTGTGCCCTGCCTCCAGCACTCATGTTTATGAAGCTATTCTTGATCGATTATTGCCACTACATTCCTCCACCTAGAATATCTTTGTCTGCTATGCCTGAAATACTCACCCCATCCCAGCTTTGCATCAGGCAGCTGTACAACCCCACCCACCCCTCAAGAAATGCTCACTAGCACACCCAACTGTTACCATGCACCAGGGGCAGGACAAAGCACTAGCTCTTCAAGCAGGAGGTGATGACTCTCTCTCTCTCTCTCTCCTGTTCCATCTCACAGCCTATGCCTACAAAGCAGAGCTTCCTCAGGCAGAGACTCTGCTAACAGCATGAACCCTCTCCATATAATGTCGACTTCCCTCTCTTTCCTGTGGCTCTGTGTCCACTTGGATCACCTGCTCCCACATGGTGGACACTCTTTCTGATTTAGTCACAGAATGGCTCCTATACAGGAGAGCAACAGCACATACAGAATGCAATTGTTAGTATAAAATTCGGTGTTAGTGACAATTTATTTGATGGAAATTTAAAAATTTCTTTTTTGAGGAACTGAAGAAAAGGACTAGAAAAGAAGTAGAAAACACAACTGGAACAATGATTCTCAAGAAAGCATTAAATTTATGAAATATAATTACCTGCATGGGAGACTTTAGGCTCAGATGGCTTTATGGGTGAGTTTTCAAATTTTCACAAAAGTGGTCATTCTCATATGAAGTGTTCCAGGACTTAGCAAACATGCAAAGATTCATTTACTGAGTCATGTCCCTTCTATCAAAATCAGACAGAGTCCCCAAAAGGAGAAACATGGACTAATTTATATTTGAATGAGGAGCCAGTTTCTGTCTAGCTCATTGAACAATAGCATAAGCCAGGAATTAGGACTATTCATAGTTTATCTATACACTCAGGCATATGACAACCTTTGATTTTCTAGATATAAACAAAAATGTACTCAAACTTAACTCCTAATCTGAGTAAAATTTCTAAGAGTCTGCCCCTAGAAGGAGGTCTCATTAGGTACTCAAAAACACTGACACCAAACCAGCTCTACAGAGAGGAAATGGAAGCTACAAAATACTCCAAAAAGACAGATCAAAAAGCCTGCCCAAACTCATTCCAAAATCCAAATTGTGAAACTAGGTAACACTTCTAAAGATTCTTCACATTTAAAAACCATCAAGGGCAGGCCACGGTGGCTCAGCAGGCAAGAATGCTTGCCTGCCATGCCAGAGGACCTGGGTTCGATTCCCAGTGTCTGCCCATGTAAAAAAATAAAAAATAAAAAATAAAAAATAAAAACCATCAAAATTTAAAAGCAAAATAAGAAACTAAAAAAACAGCAAATATGTAAAGCATTATATGCATTAATATGCAAAAAAATCCTTTAAGCTCATAAGAAAAATGGTAATTCCCTTAAGAAACAAGCAAAGGATGTAACAAGAAATTTACCAAAAAATTCAGCTGACTCACAAACATATGGAAAATATAGAAAATGCTTCAGGAACAGATAGCCTTTAGATAATAAACAATAAATTATTATTTATAATTATGAAAAGTTGCTGCTCTTCAAAACCAGTCAGCTCCATGGGCCTGTCACCCCAGAGCCCCAGGTATCCCCAAGCACTAGATGGAGAGTGAGCCTGGAGCAGCAAGACAGCTCCCAGCCTGGGAAGGGGTGGGAACCAAGACACCAGGGACTTTCCAGACCTGCTCATGGCTGTCAGTCTCTATCATGTGATTCAGACTTTCCTTTCACATCCCTTCTGCAACCCAGTTTGGACACTGGACTAGGGTTGCCACCAAGAGACACAGAGGTCCAGGGGTTATCAGAGACACAGCATCCCAGGCAAAAGATGTGGGGCATGCTCTCCCTTGGCCAGTAGGGGCAGGATGAGGTCCACTAGGCAGGCTTGCCCCACACCTCCCTGCACCAGACCTCTCCTGCTCTGGACATGGACTCAAGGCATGGGTGCAGGACCTCAACCCAAACAGTTTATCAGAATGGATGGGTACCCCACACTGTCCCTTAGTGTACCTCTGCTCCCCACTTGGTAAGACCACTTCACAGAAAATAGAAACATCAGCCAAGCAGAATACTTCCTCACCTGCTTCCACTGCTTCTGCTCTATTTAAGTTCCCCCTTTTCACCTCCTCAGTGGAGGTGAACTGAATGCTGTCTGATTTATGAGTCATATATTGCTCAGATAAACTCCCAGAAATGTGTAGATTAATTTATTAACAGTTATGATTGAATAATTTAAACACAGGTCATAGTTGCTAAAAAATAAGGTATGCCAGTCCTATCCAATCTGGGAAATCTCCCGTGCTTCCACACAAAAGATGAAGGCAAACCTTCATGAAGAGGAGCCAGAGAATGGGATCCATTTCTGAAGATGGTGCATATTCTCCCTCCCATATTACCAGAGCTTGCCACGCTGCCCAGCTACAGGAACTCAGACCCTGCTCAGCTCCCTCAGCACTCAGCTAACCTCACCAAGGGGCTGACTTGCCTCACACGAGACTGACTTGCCTCACCTAGAGCTGGAACAACCTCACTCAGAGGCAGACTTGCTTCATCTAGAGACAGATTCACTTCACTCAGTCTTACTCACTTTAGCCAAGGCTGACTTTCCTAACTCAAAGAACAGCTCACTTCACCCAAAGCCTTGTTTGCTTCACCTAGAGACTTGGCCCATATACAAGTCCCCAAGGCCTGAGAAGGGTCTTCAAGACAGCTGGGTGCTCATCTGGAGAGAGCAAGTGATAGGATTCATAGTGGATGGAGACTCCCGATTCTTAGGGGACATGCTAGTTCCATTGACCACCCACCAACTCAGTGGTCATCAATCCTCACAACACTTTCCCAAGCAGTGGCTGGAGACCATTTCTGTGGGACAGGTCCTCTTGTCAGCCCCTCCTTTCCTCCACTTCAGCCTCCTCCCAAGTCCCACCCATCCAGAGCTGCTGAACTCCATGCAGCACCTTTCTGTAGAACATGGATCCCACATCCCTGGCATGCCAATGGTGGTTCTGTTTTCACATCTGGCCTGAGATGTGGGGATATATTTTTTAGGTGTTATATGTTTATTAAAACATTAAATAAAAGTTCTCTTTTCCCTCCATGTCCACTTCTAATGCGCTGGCAACTTTTACTTAAATAGTTCTTTTTTACTCCTGTCACTTCCATGCCACAACTTTCCAGAAATGCGAATGAATCATATTCAGGATTTGAAATTCTCATATTGGCTGGAAACCCAGTCCAGCCTTGGCTCAGACCTCAGTGTCCTTCTCTCACTTTCTGTCATGGTTAACTTCATATATCCACTTGGTTAGGTTATGGTGCCTAGTTTTTGGTTAACAATGCACTGGCTTGATTGTTACTGTGGTGATGTTTTGTGAATTTAAATCACTATGTTGATTGTCTCTATGGCTGATTAGATCTACAATAACCAAGGAAATCACATTCAGCAATGAGAGAATTCTTTTCCAATCAGTTGCAGGCCTTAAAGGAAGTGCTCATTTCAGTAGTCAGAAGAGAGAATTTTCATCTGTACTTCAGCCAGCCAGCTTCTCCTGGAGAATTCATCAAAACCTTCATTGGAGTTCCCAGCTGTGGCCTGCTCTATGGAATTTGGACTTGTTCATCCCCACCATCACATAAGCCAAATCCTATAATAAATATCATAATGTTTACATTACACATAATATATGTCTCCTATCAGTTCTTTTTTCATAGAAGACCATAACTAATACATGCTTTTTTTTTACACTTGGTCATTGACAGGCATCTCATTCATGATTGTATACAGAATTGTGGTATTATTTCTGAAAAATGTGCATGTGCTACTTTTGTACTTTTTTGTGCTACATTTAACCACATAATACTAAGAAAAAGATATAATGTTGAAAGAAATAGAAGTGGTCATGAGGTATTGTCTCCTTAATATACTACATCTTTATATAAATTTCTGAGGTTAAGATTTTGGAGTCTACAAGCATCTCCTAAACAATAAAGACATTTCACTTGCATATGCAGATGATTTTTGTTTGTTTTGTTTTCTTTATGTTGCCTTTGGGGGATAATTTTAAAGACTTGGGATTCTTTATTCAATACCGTGGAGAACTCAAATGATTACTCTATAAGATGACCAAAGTCAGCATATGTCTTAAAAGAATTGAAACCACCCCACAAATTGCTGCCATGGATATAGACCCAGAAGCAAGATCATGGCTGGAAAATCCATCGGGGCAGTACTGGTTCCCTTGGCTATGATATCTCTACAAGGCAGGAATGTCTTTTAGCTTCTTCCTATTCAGTTCTGAACTCCTGAGTTCAAGTTGGCCAATGAAACAACTCTCCAGGGACAGTACCCCTTGCCAACTTAGGGCTTCAAAAAGCCAGGAACTAAGATGGCAACTGACCCTTCCACCATCTCTGCCCCTCCCTCCAACAGACACACTTGGACCACTGAAAGACTCCCAGAGACTGCTTTGCTCTCCACCACATGAGCCCTTGTCCTTGCCTTTGGGTGCACAGAGACAGCTCTAGGGAAACCATCTCTGATGGGCAAGCTCCCAGTGGGATGGATTCTTCTGACATGCCCCCAAAGCCTCCAGAGCCAGGCTTCAGACATGGAGTCTTGTCTCTCACTGAACTGTAGAGAAAGCTCCTGCTCTGGCAGGCAAGGCAAGCTTTTGGGAGGGGTCTATGTCTGCTCAGGCACAATGTGGAGTCATGGACTTTCCACATGGGGCCTATGAGAGGCCTACAGGGAAGTGGGCCCTGGAGTTGGGGTTGTGTGCAGCCACCCAGGAACTTGAGATGAGCATGGGGGCACAAGTTCCATGGGGAAGTAGCCAATTCAAAGAGAGAGAAGGTCCTGATTCTGGGTTGTGAAGAAGCCCCGAGGGCTCCAGTAACTTCTTCTCCAGGGACAGGGCTTGTGCACCACTGGGGTGTCCTGTCCAGGAAAGGTGTTAACCCCAAGCCCTGAGCCACCTGGACTCCCACTTGCTGCTCAGCCCTGTTCTTAAGCCAGAAGAGCCACATCAGCCCTAGCCTCTGCCCTGGGAGGCCTCTCTACCATTCTGTCACCCATCCAGAGGCCACAGGAGGGTGGGACAGGGCATGGCCAGGGTCATTTTCTCTGGGAAGCTCAAAACTCCTCTCCAGAGGGCCACACCCCCTTCCCAGAAGCACAGGGCACACCTGGCCTTGCCTCTTCTTCCTCCAGCCTCTGTTCTCTTCCCTCCTTCCTTCCATTGGCATCTTTGGTGAATGCCAGGAAACCATCCTGGGGTATGAGTCAGTGGGCAGAGATGTGGGACATGCCAGGGGGATTTGGTTAAAAGCTCTACAACTGTGATACTATAGTAGCAGCTACCACTGTGGCAGACATCATGGCAAATACTAACTCCTGCAATAGTGGCTAGACTAATCCCCTCCAATGCCAGATGTGACCATGGTTTTGAATGGAGGTGGTTTTAACATGATTCAGGAAAAAGCAGAGTTTGTGCAAGTATGTCATACAGTGGTTTTATCTGGAGGTCACTGTGGCACATGCTCCATGTAATACTGTCCCAGCAGCTGCCCAGAGCCCAGGGCTCGTGTTCAGGAATATAGGATGGACAGAAACTCATCCCAGGGTAGACCCCTGCCCAGCTGCTTATATAGTACCCACAGCACCTGGAGGATTCTGGGTGACTCTATGCTAAAGTGAATATAATGAGAGGCTTTGTCCAATATAGTCCTGTGGCAGCCAGCTAGTGTTGCAGCAAAGCTCCTGGCTGGCACTGACCAAAGTGTTCTAACAGGGACCTAAAAGTAGTCAATGCATATCCATTTCATGTGGAGGACAGGGACACTGACCACTCAAAGGTTGTCCTCTATCCTCAGCTAGAACACCCTGGCTGAATCATACCCTAAGGAGTATGTCTTTCAGGGAGACAGAAGCAACCAGCTCCTTCTACTTGCATAGAGGCAAGATGGTGGGTGAGGCAGAGAAATGACAGCTAGAAAACACCACAGAGCCACCAGCCTTTCTCAGCCTAGCCTTGGGCCCTCACCCATGATCCCACTCCACTGGAGGACCCTGCAGCAGGGTCTGGCTGAGGGCAACAGGCATATGGTCCCCTGTACTCCCATATTTCATGAAAAGGGAATTCCTAGCACCAGGTGGAGGAAGCCCTGACTGTTGCTTCTAGTCCTGTTAGAGCCACCAGCCATCCCACTATCTCCCTGAGGCCTGAGCTTGGAGCACCTTACTCCACCTCAAGGCTAAATCCCCTACTCCCCCTTTCTCCTCACCTCTTTCCTTAGTACACAGGGTAGCAGATAAGCTGTTCAACAGCACAATTCAACAACACAGACCTCGAGGAAACCTTGAGGTGTTGACTCCTCCTTCTCAAAGCCCCCCTTCTTGCCCCTCCTACTGTGGAGGGCCAGGACCAATCAATTGGGCCCAAGCAGGGAAAGTCCCCACAATTTTGGGGCAGAATGTCCCCAAGAGTTAAACAATAACCAACGTTAGGGAACTGAGGGAATGGGATGTGTTTTGGCAACAGCTAATGGCATTCTTCTGCTTCTATGATATGCTTGCTTGCTAGCAACTGCAAAACCACAACATGATTTTACCCTTTATAAGCACACCTTGAAAACCTCTGGGGGCTCCTCTCTGAATCTTCCTTCTTGGAAGTTTCTGAGGCAGTCGCTGGCCGGGTAATAAAGACTCCAAATTGGCTTGCAGTTTTGAATTATGTGGTCTCTTGTTTGGTGCACCCCACAACACTACCTGCTCCACCCTGTTCTGAGTCCCTCCTGCTCACAGCCAGAGAACTCACCTTCTTGCAGCTGGTCCTACCTCAATCCTTTCCTCTCCATGTACGCAAGGCTGTTAACATAACAATGGGATTACTCTGTGCTTATTTCTCTGCAATTTATATTTTATACAGTTAATAATTTATTTCTCCATTCAATCCCAATGTCATGATATTTCCTTGTTCACTCATTTCTTTGCTCATTCATTCAGTTAATATCTTTGTGGGCCTAAGTATGTCAGGCCCTGAACAGTGCATGGGGCATTCAATGGGATCACATGGTAGTTGATTTAATGTGTCTCTTGTCAAGGCTATGGTGTCAAACAGTACCTTAGGTGTTACTATGGAGGTATTTTGTAGATGTGATTATGCTAGCATCTACAATCAGTTGACTTTACTTGATAAAATTACTGTCAGCTATGTGGTAAGGCCTCATCCAATCAACTAGAGGATTTAAGAGCAAAAGCTGATGTTTCCAGAAGAATAATTTCAGACTCCAAGATGAAAGGGAGGAAGGAAGGCAGTGTAAAAAGAAATAAAACAATAGAGTTACTATAGCTAAGAAATTTAAATGGAATCAAGGGCCATTCTGAAGGATACTTTTATGCAAACCTCAGCCAAATATGACAAATTGCCAAAAATGCAGAGCTACAATCAACAGTGTTCCTCAAGACCTTAAAGACATCTGGAAACCATGAGCCTACCATGAGCCACAAGAAAAAGAAATCTGTAAATCCAACCCAAAGGACATTTGAAACACCCTGAATATCAACCAACTGTGAACAACTTGTATAATCTACTTTTTCTTCAAAAAGAAATCTGTAACCTGAAGGACATTTGGAACACCCTGAATATCAACCAACCATGAACAACTTGTATAATCTACTTTTTCTTCAAAAAATCTTCCTTGAAACCCCAAGACAGGACAGAATTTGCATTGCTACCTGAACCTGTGCTCCCTGACTTGCAATTCTAAGATGCCAAATGGGTGGTTTTGTTGCCTTACAGCATGGTTTGTTATTTCTTGGTCTACAAATGCAATCATATATTCTGCGGTGATTAGGTTCTGGTGTCAACTTGGCCAAGTGATGATGTCCAGTTGTCAGGTCAGGCAAGCACTAGCCTGGCCATTGCTGCAAGGATGTTTTGTGTCTGTCTGAAAAACCAGAAGGTTGGTGTATTAAATCATCAGTCAGTTGATTGTATCTATGACTGATTACATCTATGATCAACTGAAGTGGTTCCCCACAACAAGATAATCCAATCAGTTGAAGGCTTTTAAGAAAGAAGAAGAGACTTTGTCACTGCTTCTTCAGCCAGTGAACTTCTCCTGTGGAATTTTCCCAGACCCTTCATTGGAGCTGCCAGTTTCACAACCTGCCCTATGGATTTTGGACTCTTCCATTCTCATGGTTGTGTGAGATAGCTTTATAAATCTCATATTTACAAAGATCTCCTGTTGGTTCTGTTTCTCTAGAGAACCTCACTAATTCCATAAACTTTTTATTTTTGATGGTGCTATTTTCCCTGTATAAATTTTTTTGAATAATTTTTAACTTACAGAAACCTGAAAGAAAAGTCACTCCATCCCTTACTTGCTTGCATTTCTTAATGAGAATCTTCCTTAATTGGTTTTATTTTATTCTGTAAAGAATGCCTCCTAGCTCCCCTTTGTTTGCCTTCAAAGTTTCCTGTTTGTCTTTGGCTTTACCCAGTTTTCACATGAAATGCATCAACATGTGTGCGTGTGTGTGTGTGTGTGTGTGCATGTGCATGAGGGTGTGCTTCAGTTTTGCATTCTTTGATATTCTTGGATCTGTGATATAGAGTTAGTCAGTAAATTTGGAAAAGATATGCCCACCATTATTTCATTAATTATTCCTTCTTCTGTTCCCTCTTCTCCATTTGAAATTGTCATTCCACCTACATTTTACTACCTGATCCCACAGCTTTTGGAAAATCTGTTATTTTCATCACTATTTTTTTCTTTTACTTTCTTTTTTTTTTAATTTGCATATGGGCAGGAGGCACCAGGGATCGAACTCCAGACCTCCAGCACGGCAGGTTGGAGCTCTGCCTGCTGAGCCATGGCAGCCGCCCTCTTTTACTTTCTATATGCAATTTCTGTTGACCTGATTTCAAAACAGTTTCTTTTGAAAGCTGTGCCAGGTCTGCCTATGAGCCTGTAGAGGGCATTATTGAAATCACTAATCATGTTGCATTGTTTTAATTTTTTAAATTTTACTTGGGACTTTCTTACATATCTGTCTATCTGTTGGAATTACTTATCTGGTTAAGAACTCTGTCTACTTTTTCTTTTAGAGCTTTTTAACTTATTAATCATTTATTGCAAATTTCCCATTCAATTTTGTCATTCAAATAACTTTGTCACCTGTGAATCTTATTCTCATAATTTTCCCAGGACTGTATTTTCTTGCTCCTTGGTATGTCCTATATTTTTGTTGTTGTTGAAAGTTAGAGGTGCTGTACAGAATAGTATTTATGGAATAAATTTTATCTTACTTTAACATTTTTTCTTAATGATGATCACACATTTTTTCTGCAAGGCCTTTGTTGTGGATGTTTGTGTGACTCTAGTCAGGCCTGTATTTGAAACTTCTTCTTGCCATGGATACTAGAATTGAAGATTGATTTGGCTATAGGCACCAAAGGCTTCAGATTCCTATAACAGTATGCTATTATTGTCTCCATGCTAGGCTTTGGGCCTTATATCTTCTTGGTTGTTTTCCTGATGGTGAGGAAGGGTTAAAGGGTCATTTTTGCTAGTCTAAGAGATTAAACTTGGACAGGAATTTTGACACTAAATTGTGTGAGAGGAACAAGTGTTCCTGTCTCTTGTACAGAGGCAATGCTGGACCTCCCATTTGTTCCTGTCACTGCCCATGAAGGAAGAATGCATTTGTACCCCATCTTTTCCCTCTGGGAATGCAGTGTTCATTCACTACTTTCCTCTGCTTCCAATATTGGTGTTCTTCCCTACAGGTCAAGGCTTTCATTCTTCAGGGAAACAAGGAGGTCATAAACAGAGTTTACGTGGTGGATTCTGTTTCCCTCCAGGGTGCTATCAGATTCCACCAATGTCCATAGGATAAAGATCTGATGCCATGCACCATGGTTCCTGGAGAGCTAGGGGAGGTGGGTTTGGGCCAGTTCAGCAGTGGCCACGTTACTCTCTCCTGATAGTAAAAGGATGATGGGGGAGTTTCTAATAGAAGCACAGCCTGCAAGATGGTAGGAGTGCCCTAGGAATATGCCACTTGAGCACTTCTCACTCAGATGACTTCAGCACACTTGGAATTTAGCAAGTGATTAATGATTTCTCATTTAACCTGCTTACCAGATTAAATCTCACTTGGTGCCATCCATCCCAGATATGCTAATGTTAGGGTTTAGTTTCTCCCTATAGATACCTGTCTTTGTCCAATTCTTAGGATTACTATTTGTCATGTACTTCAGTTCTCTGAGGTTTTGAAGAAAATTTGTAAGATTGCAGTTATCCCAGTTTTCTTGTTAGGGTTGTTTTTGCATTTGATCTAAGAAACAAGGCAAACATCTTCTCAGGTCACTACATTTCAAAGCTGAGTAGCAGACTTCCATACTATAGTTAGAAACTGGAAACAACCCAGAGAATTATCAAGTAAATTGGTAAACATATTGTGGCATATGCATATAGGATTGTTACTCAACATTATCTCTTAGATGACTTAGAAACAATCAAGAGGGCATGCCCTCTGAGTTTTAAGCCCCAATGAAACAACTTAGAAATAACCAAGAGGGCACCCCTCCCTGAGAGTTTTAAGCCCCTGTAAAGTGACTTAGAAACAATCAAGAGGGCACCCCTCTGAGAATTTTAAACCCCAGTGGGTATGTGGAGGAGTGGATGGAGGTGTCCTACCATCTCATTTGCTCTTAGGGTTCTGGACCTGGCAGAAGAAGCTCTCACCTAGAAAGAGAGTGCTAGTCCCACTTTTTCTCCCACTCTCCCTGATTCTACCCAAACTCACCAATCTTTTCCACCTCCTTTCACTTGATCTCATGGTCCAGTACCTGTAGTAAGTCCTCCATCAAAGGGCATGTTTCCCCTGTGAGAGGTAGCAGGACAGGAAGGCATACTAAAATTTCATGTTCCCTTTTCTCTTTCAGACATAAGCCAAATTGAAGAACAGCTCAGATCTTTCTCAGTAGATCCAACTAAATTTAGAAAAGAGTTTAAGTACTTAACCCAATCTTATGACAACTTACCAGGATGTTAATTTAGTTATAAATTCCACTACAACCCCAGAAGAAAAAGATCAAATTTGGGTTGTGGCAACAGACCATGACAATAAATTCTTTGCAGAAAACCCCATTGATTTTCATGGTATGCAGGGAAAAAATGCAGTCCCCACAGCAGATCCAAATTGGGACTATCAGGACCAATCCCCAGATAAAAAGAAAATGCAACATTTTCTTACTTGTATTAATGAAGGAATGAGGAATACAGGTTTCAAAGCTTTTAATCATGATAAAATTTCAGAAATCACTCAGGAGAAAGAAGAAAACCGAGCCTCCTTCCTAAATCATTAGATCGAGGCTATTTTAAAATATACAGATATTAACCCTTCCTCCAAAAAAGGGAGTTTTCCCTTCATATCCATTTTATCACACAATCAGCCCCAGGCATTCAGAAGAAACTTCAGAAAATAGAACAAGGGCCCTAGGTACCCCAAAGAGAATTTATGAAAGTAGCTTTCAAAGTGTTTAACAATAGACAGGAAGAAAGAGAACAGATGGAAAAATAGAAAGAACAGGGAAAAGAAAAACAAAGAATAAGAAAGGGAAGAAAAAGAGTCAGCCTGAGGAAGGGTCAGGCAGGAGAGAGATGATGCCCATTATTTGCTGCTTGCCAATGCCTTGAGACAGCCCAGGATAATCTGTGATAATAAAAAGAAAACTTTTGGGGGTGAGAAAATGTCCTGTCCATGCTTTCATTGTAGTAGAATGGGCTACTGGGCCCAACTGCTGCCCATAAGGCCCAACACTGGGTCCCTGCCCATGGTGTCACTGAACAGGCCAGTGGGGGACCAACTGTCCTATGGCCTCTAACTGCATGCTCAGATGGTCTTTCCCTCCTAATCATGTGTCACCAGCCCCAGAATTGGACAACCTCCTTGGACTAGCCACAGACAACTAATGAGATTCAGGCTCTAGCACTGCCCCAGCTGTGGCCATCACCTCCACAGAATCCAAGGTAATCATAAAAGTGGCAAGTAAGCCCATTTCTTTCATTTTAGACACAGGTCTCACATACTCTGTCCTGCCTGAGCATTCAGGGCAGCTCATTCCCTCCTCAATTTCAGTCATGGGTATTATAGGTCAATGCTCATTTCCCCTAAAACATTATCTCTAGTTTGCAGTATAGAAAATTATAACTTTTCTCATAGCTTTTTAATAATTCCTAGCTGTCCCATACCCTTATTAGGGTGAGATATTTTAACAAAGCTTAAAGCAACCCTTCAATTAACAGAAATAAAGTATGCCAATAAATTGCCTCAAACCATTTTGCCTCTGTCCATGGAAGAAATACTTTCTTACTCTAAGGAAATAGTTCTGCCCTGCAGCTAGAAAAAGCAGATCCCCAGTTATGGAACACCTCCACCTCCTCCATTGTTAAACGTCATGCTCCTGTTCAATTTTCTCTCAAAAAACCTGGGAGAATTCTCAAACAAACCTCAATATCCTCTCACCCCACAAGCTCTCAAGGGCCTAAAACCCATAATTGAGAGGCTACTGACCTCCAGACTCCTCAGAGAAGCAGCCCCCCCCAGCCAGTACTCCTATTTTAGCAGTAAAGAAATCAAATGGCATTACTCCTATGCTTCCTAATCCATATTCTATACTCTCCCAAATTCCCCAATACTATGTATTATATGGTCTTAGACATTAAAGATGCTTTTCTTTACTATTCCACTTCATCCCAAATCTCAAGATCTGTTTGCCTTTACTTGGACAGACCCACTATGAGAACTTCTAAGCAATTAACATGGACAGTTTTGCCACAAGGTTTTACAGACAGCCTCATTTATTTGGGCAAGTATTAGCCTCTGACTTACAAACATTAGATTTACATCCCAGTAAACTGCTTCAAGATATAGATGATCTCCTACTGTGCAGTCCCTCTGAGGCTTTATCACAAGAGCACACAGTTACCCTCCTTACTACAGCTAAAGGGACATAAGGTCTCTAATAATAAAGGGCAGTTTTCTAAACTTCAAGTCACTTATTTAGGATTTTCTCTCTCCCCTACTAAAAAGGGCATTACCACTCAATGCAAAGAAATAATTTTAAATATTCCTCTTCCCCAGACCAAACAAGAACTTCTTTCCTCCCTTGGTTTAGTTAATTTGTTCTGAATCTGGATTCCCAATTTTGGGCTTATAGCTAAAATTTTATATCCAGCCACTACAGGAGACCTCTGGGATTCACTAGACAACACTTTAGCTATCAAATATTCATTAAAACAGCTCAAAAAAGCCCTCACCCAGGCCCCAGCCTTAGCTCTTCCAGACCCCAACAAGCATTTTGCACTATATGTAGACACCAAAGATGTTTTACTCTTGGAATTTTAACCCAGACAAATGGGCTGGACATTCATATAATTGCTTATTTCTCCAAAGCCTTAGACTCTCCTTTCCTAGAGTGGACACTTTGTCTCAGAGTCTTAGCCTCTGCAGCACTCCTCATACAAGAATCTCTTAAACTTGTGCCATATGCTCAATTATCTGTCCTCTCTTCTCATAACCTCCCTTCTCTTTTAACTCAACAAGCTATTTCTCATGCCTCCCCCTCTCATATTCAGTCTCTACATGTACAGCTCCTTTATAACCCTCAGGTTAAAATAACCTATTCACCTACAACTCCTAACCCAGGAAAATTCCTTACTCCTCTAAAACATCAAAAACCTATGTACAGGCAGGCCACGGTGGCTCAGCAGGCAAGAATGCTTGCCTGCCATGCCAGAGGACCCGGGTTCAATTCCTGGTGCCTGCCCATGTTAAAAAAAAAAGAAAAAGAAAAAAAACCTATGTATGCTGGAGACCCAGATTCAATTCCTGGTGCCTGCCCATGCAAAAAAAACCCAAAAACAAATACCTATGTATAACTTTATAGAAGCTGTAGATCATTTCCTTTACTCATTTCCCAACATACAAGATTCCCCTCAGCCTCTTGCAGCTAATACCTGGTTTATTGATGGCAGGGCTTTTACAGATCTCTCTATGCAGGCCAGATATGCTATAGTGTCTGTCCAGGAGGTAATTGAGTCCAGACCTTTGCATTCTGGCACCACTTCCCAATGGGCAGAGCTCATAGCCCTCACCCAAGCTCTCAAGTTAAAAGCAAATATCTGAAGGACTCTGGCAAGATGGCGGCTTAGCGAGATGTGAGATTTAGTTTGTCCTCCAGAGCAGCTAGTAAATAGCCAGGAACAGTAGAGAACAACTGCTGGGGCCACGTCAGTGAATGGACACATAGCATACCTCAGTCTAGACCAGCTGGACCGGCTGCAAGCCCCCCACCCTGAACTGCGTGTTCTCCAAGCCATGGCGGCCAGTCCCCCTTCCCCACAGGCTGCTTCCCGGGGTGGGGGGGTGGGAAGGAAAGGGACTTTACTAGCAGCAGGGTCTGAGTGCAAAAAACTCCAATTGTGGAATTAATTAACAAATTCTGACTACCAAAAATAGGCCCCCAGCTCAGCTGAACCTCGATTAAAGCAGAGGTCGCTGGTTTTTGCCCTGGTACAGAGAGGGCAGGACTGATGGAAAAAGGAAAAAGGAAAAAACAGAGGTTTTTTGGCTCTGAAAAGGTCTGGGCCCTGCAGGAAAGGAGGTGGCATATAGAACCTGGAGATACACAGAGCAAGATACCAACTTAAGCTCTTGATTGACAAACCCAAGGAACAGTGTCCTGCTCTGAAAAGAATTTTTCTTTTTCTCTTTTGTGGCTGTGTTTCTACAGCTTGATTACTCTTTGGATACAGCTGCAAGGATTCTCAGGTTCCACTACCCCAGGCATAGGCAGAACTGAGCTTGTTTGAGAACTTGCCTGGAGCCTGTGCCTTCCCCAGGAGAGGGGTGGGGCCAAGCTCAGGTAGAATCCCTCTGTCAAGGAATTCAGACACCAGGGTATGGAAAGGTGAAGTGATTAAAGCCAACCTATAACCTCTCCTCTGTCTGCACCAAGCCCCCAGCAGGGAGAGTCAGCTGAAGTTAAAGGTACCACATCATCTTATGCTGGTGGGACTGCAGGCAGACAAGTGCCACATACTTGGTGCAATAAGAAAACCAGAGTCCACAGACTTTATAGGAAAGCCTTTTAATCTGCTGGGTCTCACCCTCAGGGAAAACTGACGCAAGTGACTCTTTCCTCCTGAGAGGAGACCAGTTTGGTCTGGGAAAATCTGCCATGGGTCTACAATACCTAAGTAGACCCTCCTAAGGGTGGGGGAAAGGCACCATACAGGCTTGGCAAGAAACAAACAAAGAGCTGAAAAATAGATTCTGATCTATTAAACAAAACCTAAGTTAGAGGACTAGAATAAGCTGAACTGAATGTCAAAGAACAGATAGACAACAAAGTCATCCAGCAAGAAAATCCTAGGAAAAAAAGAAAGTGAAAACAATCTCCAGAATAAACTAATTAAGGTAATTAAATGCCTAGACACCAACCCAAAATAACAAATCATACTAGGAAAATTGAAGAAATGGCCCAGTCACAGGAACAAACCAACAATTCAAATGAGATACAGGAGTTGAAACAATTAATTCAGAATTTTCAAACAGACATGGAAAACTTCATCAAAAATCAAACCCATGAATTGAAGGAGGATATACAGAAGGCAATAAATTTTCCTATTAGCACAGTCTTTACTGCATCCCATAAATTTTGATCTGTTGTGTTTTCATTTTCATTTGCCTTGAGATATTTACTGATTTCTGAAGCTGTAGATCATTTCCTTTATTCATTTCCCAACATACAAGATTCCACTCAGCCTCTTGCAGCTAATAGCTGGTTTATTGAAAAAAGAAGAAATTGAAAGTCTGAAAAAACAAATCACAAAACTTAAGGGAATGAAAAGCATAGAAGAGATAAAAAAATAGAAACCTACAATGTCAGATTTCAAGAGGCAGAAGATAGGACTAGTGAACTGGAGGATGGGATATCTGAAATCCGACAAGCAAAAGAAAATATAGGGAAAAGAATGGAAAAATATGAGCAGGGACTCAGGGAACTGAATGACAACATGAAGCACACAAATATACATGTTGTGGATGCCCCAGAAGGAGAAGAGAAGGAAAAAGGAGGAGAAAAACTAATGGAGGAAATTATCATTAAAATTTCCCAACTCTTATGAAAGACTTAAAATTACAAATCCAAGAAGAGCAGTGTACCTCAAATAGAATGGATCCACATAGATGTACTCCAAGACACTTACTAATCAGAATGCCAGATGTCAAAGAGAAAGAGAGAATCTTGAAAGCAGCAAGAGAAAAGCAATCCATCACATACAAAGGAAGCCCAATAAGACTATGCATAGATTTCTCAGCAGAAACCATGGAGGTAAGAAGAGAGTGGGATGATATATTTAAGATACTAAAAGAGAAAAACTGCCAACCAAGAATTCTATATCCAGGAAAACTATCCTTCAAAAATGAGGGGGAAATTAAAACATTTGCAGACAAAAATTCACTGAGAGAATTTGTGACCAAGAGACCAGCTCTGCAAGAAACACTAAAGAGAGCACCCAAGACAGATAAGAAAATACAGGAGAGAGAGATGTGGAGAACAATATAGAAATGAAGACTATGAGTAAAGTTAAAAAGAAGGAAAATTAGAAATGACATAAAATCCAAAAGGCAAAATGGTAGAAGAAAGTACTGCCCTTACAGTAATAACACTAAATGTTAATGGATTAAACTCCCCAATCAAAAGACGTAGACTGGCAGAATGGATTAAAAAACAGGACCCATCTATATGCTGTCTACAGGAAATGCATCTTAGACCCAAGGATAAACATGGGTTGAAAGTGAAAGATATTTCATGCGAATAACAATCAGAAAAGAGTAGCTATACTAATATCCAACAAATTAGACTTCAAATGTAAAACAGTTAAAAGAGAAAAAGAAGGACACTATGTATTAATAAAAGGAACAATTAAACAAGAAGACATAGCAATCACAAATATTTATGCACAGAGCCAGAATGCTCCAAAATACACGTGGTGAACACTGAAAAGAGAAATAGACACATCTACCATAATAGTTGGAGACTTCAATTCCCCACCCTCATCAATGGACAGAACATCTAGACAGAGGATCAAAAAAGAAACAGAGAATTTGAATAATACAATAAATGAGCTAGACTTAACAGACATATATAGAAAATTACACCCCACAATGGCAGAATACACCATTTCCTCAAGTGCTCATGGATCATTCTCAAGGGTAGACAATGTGCTGGGTGACAAAGTAAGTCTCAATAAATTTAAAAAGATTGAAATCATACAAAACACTTTCTCAGATAATAAAGAAATGAAGCTGGAAATCAATAATAGGCAGAGTGCCAGAAAATTCACAAATATGTGGAGGCTCAACAACATATTCTTAAACAACCAGTGGGTCAGGGAAGAAATTACAAGAGAAATCAGTAAATATCTCGAGGCAAATGAAAATGAAAACACAACAGATCAAAATTTATAGGATGCAGTAAAGACAGTGCTAAGAGGGAAATTTATTGCCTTAAATGCCTATATCAAAAAAGAAGAAAGAGCAAAAATTGAGAAATTAACTGTGCACTTGGAAGAAATAAAGAACAGCAAATTAACCCCAAAGCAAGCAAAAGGAAAGAAATAATGAAGATTAGAGCAGAAATAAATGAAATTGAGAACAGGAAAACAATCAAGGAAACCAACAAAACCAGAAATTGGTTCGATGAGAAAATCAATAAGATTGATGGACACTTAGTGAGGCTGACGAAAAGAAGGAGAGGATGCAAATAAATAAAATCAGAAATGGAAGAGGAGACATAACCACTGACCCACAGAGATAAAGGAATTAATGAGAGGATACTATGAACCACTATGTGCTAATAAACTAGACAATGTAGATGAAATGGACAACTTCCTAGAAAGGCATGAACAACCAACATTGACTCAAAAAGAAATAGACAACCTCAACAAACCAATCACAAGTAAAGAAATTAAATCAGTCATTAAGAAGCTCTCCAAAAAGAAAAGTCCAGGACCAGATGGCTTCACATGTGAATTCTACCAAACATTCAAGAAAAATTTAGTACCAATCCTGCTGAAACTCTTCAAAAAATTGAAGGGAGGGAAAGCTACCTAACTCATTCTATGAGGCCAACATCACCCTCATACCAAAGCTAAACAAAGATATTACAAGAAATGAAAACTACAGACCAATCTCTCTAATGAATATAGATGCAAAAATCCTCAACAAAATTCTTGCAAATCGAATCCAGCAGTACATTTAAAAAATTATACATCATGACCAAGTAGGATTCATGCCAGGCATGCAAGGATAGTTCAACATAAGAAAATCAATTAATGTAATGCACCATATCAACAAATCAAAGCAGAAAAACCACATGATGATCTTGATTGATGCAGAAAAGGCATTTGACAAAATTCAACATCCTTTCTTGTTGAAAACACTTCAAAGGATAGGAATAGTAGAAATTCTTCAACATAATAAAGGGAATATATGAAAAACCCACAGCTAACATCATCCTCAATGGGGAAAAACTGAAAACTTTCCCCCTAAGGTCAGGAACAAGACAAGGATGTACACTGCAACCACTGTTATGCAACATTGTGTTGGAAGTTCTAGCCAGAGCAATTAGACAAGAAAAAGAAATACAAAGCATCAAAATTGGAAAGGAAGAAGTAAAACTCTCACTGTTTGCAGATGATATGATACTATATGTCAAAAACCCTGAAAAGTCCACAGCAAAACTACTAGAGCTAATAAATGAGTACAGCAAAGTGGCGGGTTACAAGATCAACACTCTAAAATCTGCTATGTTTCTATACCATAGTAATGAACAATCTGAGGGGGAAATCAAGAAAAAAATTCCATTTACAATTGCAACCAAAAGAATAAAATATTTAGGAGTAAATTTAACTAAAGATACAAAAGACCTATACCAAGAAAACTACAAGAAATTGTCAAAAAAAATCACAGAAGACCTAAATAAATGGAAGAGCATACTGTGTTCATGGATTGGAAGACTAAACATAGTAAACATGTCAATTCTACCTAAATTGATTTACAGATTTAATGCAATACCAATCAAAATCACAAAAACTTACTTTTCAGAAATAGAAAAACAAATAACCAAATTTATCTGGAGGGGCTGGCTGCCCAGAATAGCTAAAAATATCCTGAGAAAGAAAAATGAAGTTGGAGACCTCATGCTACCTGACTTTAAGGTGTATTATGAAGCTACAGTGGTCAAAACAGCATGGTACTGGCATAAAGATACATATACTGACCAATGGAATCAAATAGAGTGTTCAGATATAGATCCTCTCATCTATGGACATTTGATCTTTGATAAGGCATTCAAGCCAACTCACCTGGGACAGAACAGTCTCTTCAATAAATGGTGCCTAGAAAACTGGATATCCACTTGCAAAAGAATGAAAGAGGATCCATATCTCACACCCTATAGAAAAATTAACTCAAAATCGATCAAAGACCTAAACGTTAGATCTAAGACCATAAAACTTTTAGAAGAAAATGCAGGGAAATATTTAATCAATCTTATAATAGGAGGCGGTTTCCTAGACCTTACACCCAAAGCATGAGCATTGAATAAATAAATAAATAAATGGGAACTCCTCAAAATTAAACACTTTTGTGTATCAAAGATCTTCATCAAGAAAGTAAAAAGACAGCCTACACAATGGGAGACAATATTTGGAAATGATATATGAGATAAACATCTAGTATCCAGAATATATAAAGAGATTGTTCAACTCAACAACAAAAAGACAGCCAACCCAATTACAAAATGGGCAAAATACTTGAAATACAAATGGCCAAAAGGCACGTGAAAAGATGCTCGACTTCCCTGGCTATTAGGGAAATGCAAATCAAAACCACAATGAGATATCGTCTCACACCCACCAGAATGGCCATTATCAATAAAACAGGAAATGACAAGTGCTGGAGAGGATTTGGAGAAAGAGGGACACTAATTCACTGTTGGTAGGAATGTCAAATGGTACAACTGCTGTGGAAGGCAGTGTGGTGGTTCCTCAGGAAGCTAAGTATAGAATTGCCATATGATCTGGCAATACTATTGCTAGGTATCTACTCAGAGGACATGAGGGCAAGAACACAAACGGACATTTGCATACCAATGTTTCTAGCAGCATTATTTACAATTGCCATGAGGTGGAAACAGCCAAAATGTCCATGAACAGATGAGTGGCTAAGCAAGCTGTGGTATATATGTTCGATGGAGTACTATGCAAGTATAAGACAGGATAATGTCATGAAGCATGTAACAACGTGGATCGACCTTAAGGACATTCTGCTGAGTGAGATTAGCCAGAAACAAAAGGACAAATACTGTATGGTCTCACTGATATGAACTGACATTAACGAATGAACTTGGAGAATTTCAGTTGGTAACAGAGACCATGAGGAGATAGAAAAATAGTAGATATTGGGTAATTGGAGTGAAGGGATATAGGTTATGCAACAGAACTGATTGTAAAAATTCAGAAATCGATAGCACAATACTATCTAACTGTAATATGATAATGTTAGAACACTGAATGAAGCTGAATGTGAGATTGATAGAGGGAGGAGGCCTGGGGGCACAAATGAAAGCAGAAGAAAAGATAGACAATAATGACTGAGATGGTACAATCTAGGAATGCATAGAGTGTATAATGATAGTGACTAAATGTACAAATTTAAAAGTGTTTCTGCATGAGGAAGAACGAAGAAATGTTAATAATGCAGGGTGTTGAAAATAGATGGTAATTAATATTTAAAACTTTAATGTATGTGTGAGACAAACAAAAAATGTTTATTTGGTAAAAAAATTATATTTTGACTAGTGCATTTCCTAATATAACTTATGTGGACAGCTTAATCAAACATCATAGTACTTTGAACCTTGTGTAGGGCATGAGATTTTGTAGGTTTGTCCAGAGTGATGCCCAGATATATCCCAGAGTGATTTGAACAATGAATAGGGAAGTATTTGCAGAGTTCTCTAGGGGGAATGGTGAGAAAGGGGGAAAATTCAACTTCCCCAAGTGGAGAACTCCTGATATTTTCACTGGCAGTGGGGACAGCCAAAGCAAAAGGCCAAACCTCTGATCTTGGGGTTTGTTCATATGAAACTTAATCCTGCAAAGGATAGGCTAAGCCTACTTAAAATTAGGCCTAAGAGTCACCCCCAAGAGAACCTCTTCTGTTGCTCAGATGTGACCTCTCTCTTTTGGCCAACACAGCAAGTGAACTAACTGCCTTCCCCTTCTATACATGGGACATGACTCCCAGGGATGTGGACCTTCCTGGAAATGTGGGACAGAAATCCTAGAATGACCTGGAATTCAGTATCAAGGGATTGAGAAAATCTTCTTGACCAAAAGGGGGAAGAGCAAAATGATACAAAAAAGCTGAGAGACTCCAAACAGAGCCAAGAGGTTATCCTGGAGGTTAGTCTTATACATTAAATAGATATCACCTGTTTAGTTAAGGTGTAATGGAGAGGTTGGAAGGAACTGCCTGAAAATGTGGAGCTGTGCTCTGGTGGCCATGTTTCTTGAAGATAATTGTATGATGATATGGCTGCCACATTGTGACTGTGTGGTTGTGAGAGTCTTGTGTCTGATACTCCTTTTGTCTACCTTAATGATGGACAAGTAAAACATATGAATTAAAAATAAATAAATAATAGGGGGAACAAATGTTAAAATAAATTTAGTAGATTGAAATGCTGGTGATCGGTGAAAGGGAGGGGTAAGGGGGTATGTATGAATTTTTTTCTGTTTTCTTTTTATTGCTTTTTCTGAATTGATGCAGATGTTCTAAGAAATGATCATCATGATGAATAAAAAAAGCAAATATCCGTGCTAACATTTATACTGACTCTAAGTATGCTTTCCATATTATTCATTCACACCTAGGTATATGAAAAGAGAGGATATATTCTAAAAATTCTCCACTTATTAATAAAACTCTCATCCTTAAACTCTTTGAGGCAGCACAAACCTCTGCCCAGGTAGCAGTTATTCACTGTATCAGAGTGGAAAGGACCCCATCTCAATAGGTAATAACAGAGTGGATGAAGAAGCAAAAAGGCAGCCTCAGAACCCTGAGTCAGCTTCTATTAATGACCACCCCAGCACCCCCTTACTCCACCTTAGAGCAAACAGACTTGGCCCTGCTTGGTGCCATCCTCAATGAAGGATGGTTTTACCTAAATGATAAAGTAATCTTACCCCAACAGCATGTATGGGAAGTTTTAACTGACCTGCATGACCAGTTTCATATCAACACCAAGCCATTAGCTTCTCTCTTATCCCAAACCATAAGTCATCCTAACCTTTACTCGGAGCTCTGGCATATCACTAAAATATGCTCCATCTGTCAGCAATCCACCCCTCAGGACAAACTCAAACCAGCCCCCTATCCTTTCCATCCAGTAAGAGGACAAATCCCTGGGCCAGACTGGCAAACTGACTTTGCTAACTTTCCACTGATTTAAAAAGTTTAAATACCTCTTAGATTTTGTAGCTACTTTTTCACGATGAGTTGAAGCCTTCCCTGTCATCTCAGAAAAGGCTTCTGAAGTAACCACTATTTTATTGCAAAGCATTATTTCTAGGTTTGGCCTCCTTATGTCCATAAAATCAGTCAATGGCCCTGCCATTACTTCCCACATTACACAGCAAGTGTCTCAAACCCTAGGTATACATTAGCAATTTCATACCCCACACCAACCCCAGTCATCAGGCAGAGTAGAATAAATGAATGGCATAATTAAAACACATTTAACTAAGCTAAGGACCCCAAACTCAATTGCCATGGTTTAAACTTTTATCAATTGAACTTCTCAAAATTTGAAGCACCCCTCGCAAGCCCCAAATAAGCCCTTTTGAAATTATGTATGGACAGCCTTTATTATTTGGCAACCTCCATCCTCCAGTCTCCTCCTATGGAGACTACCTCTCCATTTTGACTCAAATTTGGGCAACTCTTAGGGATTATGCAAATAGCAGCCTACTTCAAGCTACCCAAAGCCCCATTAATCCTCACATAGTCCAGGTCACTATGTATATCTAAAAAATCTCCAAGCAAAATCTTTTTTTAATGTCTATTGATACAACAACATGCAAGCACATACATTCTTAACATACAAACATTCCATGCATGATGTGCAATCAATGGGTCACAATATCATCACATAGTTGAATACTCATCACCATGATCATTTTTTAGAACATTTGCATCACTGCATAAAAAGAAATAAAAAGCAAAAGGAAAGAACTCATACATGCCATACCCCTTACCCCTCCCTCTCATTGACTAATAGCATTTCCATCTATCCAATATATATATAGTAAATTTCAACATTTGTTCCCCCTATTATTTATTTATTTTTAATCCATACATTTTACTCATCTGTCCATACTATAGATAAAAGAAGCATCAGATATAAGGTTTTCACAATCACACAGTCACATTGTGAAAGCTATATCATTATACAATCATCTTCAAGAAACATGGCTACTGGAACACAGCTCTACAGTTTCAGGTACTTCCCTCTAGCCTAATATACCTTAATCTAAAAAGTGAATATCTATATAATGCATAAAGAATAACCTCCAGGATAATGTCTCAGCTTTGTTTGAAATCTCTCAGCCTCTGACACTTTATTTTGTCTCATTTCTCTCTTCCTCCTTTCAGTCAAGAAGACTTTCTCAATCCATTGATGCTGAGTCCTAGCTTATTCTAGGATTTCTGTCTCACATTATCAGGAAGGTTTACACCTCCTGGGAGTCATGTCCCACATAGAGAGTTGGAAGGCAGTGAATTTGCTTGCTACATTGGCTGAGAGAGAAATAGGCCATATCTGAGCAACAAAAAAAGGTTCTCTGGGGGTGACATTTAGGCCTAATTTTAAGTGGGTTTCATCTATCCTTTGTGGGGATAAATTTAATATGAGCAAATCCCAAGATTGAGGACCCAGCCTATTGATTTGGCCAACCAAAATCTTTAACACCCTTTTGTTAAAAAAGGACCAAACCTAGTCTTACTCACTATCCCAACAGCAGCTAAATTATCAGGGTTAACATTTTGGGTTCACCTCTCCAGGCTTAAGCTGACACAACAACTAGCCAAAATGGACCCTGACATCCTCACTAGCCAGACAAGGGGCCTCAACCAACAATATTCAGGCATGCCTACTGGGGTACTTAAACTTAATGTGTCCAAGACCAGCACCAGCATAAGGTGAGTACTTTAGCCTGCCATATCTGTGACCTGACATTTTTTATCTTTACATGAGCATTCCTTCTTCAGATAGAAATTTTAACTTCCCTAGAAGTAATCCACCTTAGCTTTTTCCCAGAAACTAATTTTCCCCTAATTTGATGGTGGAAATATCCACAGCAAAATAACTCCTCTTCCTCTTCCCTGCACTAGGGTGTATTCAGTTCTCTAGCTTTATGAATGATTTTTCCTGTGCCTTCACATTCCTGTAATTAATCTCTAACAATCTAGCCTGGTTACCCATTGAAGGCCCTCTCACTCTGCATGCCCTTTTAGAATTCATCACTGACTTTGGCTTTGGGATTTGCAAGATTATACCCCTAATCAAATTATCCTATACTCTTTTATTCTCATTCTCCTAATAGCTGATCTCTTACTTGATTAGTGTCTTTCCACCATGTTACTCTTCCAACTTACAACATCCTTCTTTATAATAACACAGCTACCTTCTCAGCTCCAACACCCATTTGCACCCACTATCCAAAAGGGTTATGCCGCAACCCTTAACAAATCAAACTGCTGGATATTTCCAAAATCTATACACTACACTTCTCGCTCTCAGCCTTTCTGGTAAGCCTAGAAACACTGTCTACAATAACTCCCCAATACTATGTACTTAAAATTCTTTCTTCAGGTGATAAACCCAATTATAGAATACTTCATCAAGGTGTCATAATCAAGGTGTTCTGTAAAAGAGAACTAAAGTCAGAGAAAAACCCCAAGATGAAAGGCCCAGGTCCCACTGAATCAGTTCTCCAGCTAATGGACTGATCTTATCTATGCTTCTCCCACTATTCTTCCAATCTGCAACTACCAATTTAGGACATCTTAATACTTTCTTTTGTAACCATACCCTAACCATCAATTCTCCTCAAATGGATTCCTGACACCTTAAATAATTTCACCACACTAACTAATCAAATCAGTATTCTATTTTGGGGCATCAAGTGGGGTAACTCTACAGGCCAATACACTGAAGATATAATCTTATTACCTAGCTCTATAAGCAATACCCTGTTATTTGGGCTAGGAACCTGCTCAGATCAACTTTTCAATCTAACCAATCATAGTATCATTGGAAGTAAAATAATTACATCAAAACAGTCAAATAATCAAAGCCTCCTATTAAACCCCTGTCAAGTCACAATTATTAACTGTTCCCACACTAAAACTAGAATCTGTAATGTAACAAAGACCCCACCAATTCAACTGCTAATGTGTCATTCACAAGAATACCAAAAAGAAACAACTTACTTCAACTCCTCTTCTGCAAAGTACTATGTCAGGGCCCAGGACATCAAACATCTCACCCTTGTAAGCCCTTTTATTCCCCGCTATGTGAAGATAAACTTTTTATGGGCTGGGATAATTTCAACCCCTAAGCTGCCTTCCTCCCTATTAACTCTCCCCAAGCCCAGCTTAAAGGACCCTTTTTAGCCCTTTCTGTGATAGGCATAGGATATTATTTCTTATGTGGAAACACAGCTTGCCTATTTCTTCCTGACAATTGGACAGGAAACTGTACTATTGTTACATTAGCCCCTGAAGCCCAAATCTTAAAACCTTCTGAAATGGCTTCCTCAGGGTGAATTATCAACCATGGATCCTTCCTTGAAACTCATCTCAACAAAACTTTAAAATGTAACTATAGGGATTTGCATATCCATGGACACCACAACCCTACTCTAGAAAAACTAAGGCTAGATCATATTATATATTGAGGCTTTTTCTGGTTTGTCAGCATCCCCCTACTAAAATTCTCTATCTTAAATATATCCCAAATGATGCAGAAATCATGGAACGCTACCATCCAAGCTTAAAAAGAACAAGATCAATCCTTAAATAGCTTAGCTGAAGTAGTCATACAAAATAGAAGAACCCTGGACATCCTAACCACAACAGTGGGAGGGACCTGTACAATACTAAATGAAACTTTCTCTTTTTACATCAATAATACAGGTCAAATAGAATAAGCTTAAAAGTACTAAAAGAAAATGTAGCTATAATAAATAATAATTTGGCAAATGCATATTCATCTTGATTAGAAAACTTTCTTTCAAATTGTCTTTCATTCTTCTCCACTCCTTTATGAGATATTCTGCTCCCCCTTATTGGACTCAATTATCCTCATATTAATTTTCCTCCTAGTCCCCTATCTTTTACAGTGTCTGAATAAATTTGTTCACAGATCAATGGCAGCTGTAATCAACCAGCAAAATTCTGAAAACATACTCCTGCTACAACAGAAATTTGAAAATCTACCTCTGTCACCACAAAAACATTGCTATCAGCCCATTCCAACAGAAGGTGCCCAAAAATCCAATTAATAATGCCCCTACTCAACTTGAAGCAATCCCCTCGACCCCCGCAACTGCACCCATACCCAGCTGGAAGTAGCTAAAGAAAGAATACAACACAGCTGCTCCTTCTAAAAATTGATTCAAACTAAGCTAAGGCATTAACCCAAACACAACATCTATTTTGTTCAATTTTATTAAAAGAAAAAGGCAGGAATATCAGGTCTCAGAAAAAGAACTTTATAGGTAAAAGAGACTTTGGACCCAGGGGCTCCTCAGCTTCTTTTGCAGAACCTGATGTGACTGATAGATAAATGAGCACAAGGTTTACAGCTAAGAGATGTTTGAGAGCCCCAGACATGCCAGCACCTCAGCCACCAGAAGGCGAATGAAGCAAGAACAGATATGCCTATAAGATAAGCAACCATAAATCTATGGTCAAGACTATTCCTGCTTGATAACCCCTGTACACACTGTTGCACATCACACACTCCCCTCCAGGTACGTTTTTTTCTTTAAAAACCTGACTTTCAGAAAGAGATCTGGAGCCATTTTTCTTTTCTTTCACTGGCAGGTTTTGCTGGCTTCCACCTGCCTTCTCCCACCTGCTTTCTTCCCTCAATAATCTGTTAAGCTTTGACTCACTGTCCCATGTGGAATCCTTAATGACTCCATGCCTAACACACACAAAATATGGATGCTTCCCAAATAATTGTGCTTAATGAAAGAAACTAAAGATTTGCAAGTATATATTTCATCATTGCATTCATAAAAGTCTAGAAGATAAGAACTAATCCAAAGTAACATGAGTAAGTTCAGTTGCTACTTGGGAACAGGGTGGAAAGTAGAATTACAAAAGCACCACAGACAACTTTGTGATGATCAGTTTCTTTATTTTGTGGTGATGGTTGCAGGAATGTACACATATTTCATTACTTACCAAATTTTACATTTTAAATAATGTTCAGTGTGTAACATTATGTTATATGCCATCAAAGCTATTGTTAAAATATGCAAATGGATATAGCAATAAGGAAGGACAGATAGACGGATAATGAAATGTGGAATCTCAGAAACTCCTGAAAATTCATCTGCCTGGAACATGGTCTCCTACTTTTTTTAAGTACTTGAATGCAGAGATATCTTTTTTCTTTTTTTCTTATTAATTAAAAAAATTAACAACAAACAAACAAAACAACAAGATATCATTCCATTCTACATATATAATCAGTAATTCTTAATATCATCACATAGTTGCATATTCATCATTTCTTAGAATATTTGCATCGATTTAGAAAAAGAAATAAAACGATAATAGAGAAAAAAAGTTATACATACCATACCCCTTACCCCTCGCTTTCATTTTCCACTAGCATTTCAAACTAAATTTATTTTAACATTTGTTCCCCCTATTATTTATTTTTATTCCATGTGTTCTACTCTTTTGTTGATATGGTAGATAAAAGGAGCATCAGACACAAGGTTTTCACATTCACAGAGTCACATTGTGAAAGCTATATCATTGTTCAATCATCATCAAGAAACATGGCTATGGAACACAGCTCTACATTTTCAGGCAGTTCCCTCCAGCCTCTCTGCTACATCTTGAACAAGGTGATATCTACTTAATGCATAAGAATAACCTCCAGGATAACCTCTCAACTCTGTTTGGAATCTCTCAGCCATTGACACTTAGTCTCATTTCACTCTTCACCCTTTGGTCGAGAAGGTTCTCTCAATCCCTTGATGTTAATTCTTAGCTCATTCTAGGGTTTTTCTCAGTCCCTTGATGCTGAGTCTCAGTTCATTCCAGGATCTCTGTCCCACGTTGCCAGGAAGGTCCACACCCCCGGGAGTCATGTCCCACGCAGAGAGGGGGAGGGTGGTGAGACTGCTTGTCATGTTGGCTGGAGGGAGAGGCCACATCTGAGCAACAAAAGAGGCTCTCTTGGGGGTGACTCTTAGGTTTAAATTTTAAGTAGACTTGACCTATCCTTTGTGGGGTTAAGTTTCATATGAACAAACCCCAAGACTGGGGGCTCAGCCTGTAGCTTTGGTTGTCCACACTGCTTGTGAGAATATCAAGAATTCAACTTGGGGAAGTTGAATTTCTCCCCGTTCTCAACATTCCCCAAAGGGGGCTTGCAAATACTTTTCCACTCACTGATCAAATCACTCTGGGAATCATCGGGGCATCACTCTGGACAAACCAACAAAATCTCAGGTGCTACCTGAGATTCCAAGTACTTATGACATTCAATCAAACTATCTACATAAGTTATATTAGGAAATGCTCTAGTCAAAATATTAATTTTGAAACAAACATTTTTGCTTTAGTCTCACACATAAGGTGACATTTTAAAATATTAATTACCATCTATTTTCAGCACCCTGCAATAATGACATTCCTTTATTCTTCCTCATGCAAAAACATTTTTAAAATTTGTACATTGTACATTTCACTATTGTTATACACTCTAGGCATTGAATGCAGAGATATCTTGCTATATTCTCATTGCAGGATACATAATCCTACAAACCTCACTTGGCATGCCCATCTATGCCTTGCACTCATTTCAGAGGAGCAGTGGAGTCCAGAGGTGAGGAGCACAGGCTCAGGTATTGGAGCTCACCTTACCAGGTATGAGTTGTTGGACATATCACACATTCTTCTATACTTCTATGTGCATTTAGATCTGTAAAATTAATATCAACACTTTCTTTGCATGCTCCTTGTCCATATGTAAAAATGAAATAGATAATGGGATTAAGTGTCCAGCCCAGCTTAATCACATAATGAGAATTCATAGGTTCCTGAATGCCATGTATCTCTCTCCCAGGATACCCACAGTTGCTCTGGGCAAAGCCATTCTGAAGGGCTCCAACCCCAGAATCTGTTATATAGGAAGAGGACATGCACATAGGGTTTCACCATCTGTTTATGAAAATAAGCCTAGCCCCAACCTTGTATCTCTTGGAGTCAAGTCCAATCCCTGGATTCCTAGTTGATCCCATCCTGGTACTGGGGTTGAACAAAGAAGATTCAAATGTATAATAAACACATTAAAGTTGCTCAAGATTATTAGATTAAGGGAAATTACAATTACAATTACATACCACTTCTCTCCCTCCTCTAGAACTTTTAGTATCTAATATGTAATATCCAGAATTGGGGAGCATGTTGAGAAACTTGAAGGCTTATGCATTTCAGATACTGAATGCATATATGTAATGAACTAAGATGCTGGATGCCAAATCTTTAAGCCAGCACAATCTTATAACAATAAGAATTCACTTTTTCACAAATGCTACTATTACAGTTGTCTTTCAGGTTACTCACATCTGTTCTAGGCATTGTTGTCTCTGAGGACAACCAACCACAGAATTTGCTGTATAAAATGATAAAATGCAAATTGAGACCCTCCTTCTGCTGATGAATAAATCCAGCTCTGACCCTGCAGCCCTGAAAACCAACCCAGCTCTGACCCTACATGCCTGAAAGAAGACCTCCAGCCCAGGAATTTCCAGCGGTACTCATTTGGTGACTTAGTATGAACAGAATCATATGCCAGGAGTTTGTACTGAACTGTGTTTTCCTGGTTGCTGTTTTAAAATGTCATTTTCTGGAGAATATACTACATTGAATATGGTATTGGATATGACTAAAAGAAAGATTGAATATATACAACATTTTTTGACTGAGATATCTTTGTGCTTGCAGGCATCCCTTGGGAGGTGCAGATGTTGGAAACTGGGGGAGATTTAGTACAGTCTGGGGGTTCTCTGACACTCACATGAGCAGTCTCTGGATTCAACTTTGGTAACTACTGGATGGGTTAGGCCCTCCAGGCTCAATAAAAAGTGCTGGAGTGGGTTGATTTTAAACTGATCTAAGTACTAAGAGGCATGCAGATTCCATGAAGTGCTGGTTCACCTTTTTCAGAGACAAGAACAGGTTTTATATGTAAATAGGCAAACTTAGAACTGGTTCACCGCCATGTATTACTGTGTGAAATACACAGTGATCAAGAGTCATTGAGAATTCTGACTCAAGCCTCCCTTTCAGGGAATTGGCAAGGGGCTTGATTACAGGGACTGCTAAGGACCCACTGAATAAAGGGTCCAGGCCCAGGGGCAGGTGGAGATGTGAGGTAGAGGGCTGGTTTCCTGTCAGTGTCTTGGGATTCCTCTCCTACTTATATCTTCCCCCATGGGATCACTCTTAATTTTTGATTCTGTGCCTTCTATTGATGTCTCTCAATTGGAAAATTTTGCTGTAATAAGAGGAAACATTCTCACATTTTCACTTTAGACTCACATACAGAATTTCATCTAAGCCTGCCTTATTGAGGGATACATCCATTAAAAAGGATAGAAAATGAGGCAGGGAATGATAAGTCATTATGAGACTCATCTGTTTGGGAAATTCTTTCTGTTTAGAATTCTCTTTTGTTTGGCCTGCTCTGAGAGAATAAGGCATTTTCCAGTTCCTTCTGAATTAAACTTCTCTTTCCTCAAGCAGATTGTACTCAAGGTCTTGTCATGAGACCCTAATCTAAGAAGCTGCGTTAGGGCAATTTTAGTATATAAGAAATTTCACCCTTATACACTCTCTTCCAGGCAAACTATGTATTTCTTGTAAGGGAAAACTGATTTGCTAAATTAAGTATGGTGTATTCATGAGATGCAACTGGATAAGCTTTCTGAATTTCTCCCTATTTCATTATTCAGGGACAAGATTGACTTAAAAACTAAAGCTCAACACTGACAATTTTTCTGCCCAGGTGACTTCTGGAAAATCTCTGATGGGTGACCTCAACACCATGGGGATCTCATGGACCACTGACCAGCTGGACAACTTTTGGGGTACTGAGAGATATGGTCCTGACTGGAGGGCCATGTAGTGGCCTCAGAAACATCATGGCTAGGCCTATCCCATCCTATTTTTAAATTTCTCAATCTGAAAGAGAAAGAAGGAAAATTGATGTACTCCTTATATACTGAAAGGTCAACTCCATCCTGGTTCAAAACAGAGGTGCCTGATCTCCATGGATCTTCCTTTGCAGGGACATTCTTGCTGACAACACAAGCTCCTGTCTCTAAGGACAGATCCATGCTTCTTGAATTGGTGACATCAATGCTTCTACCTCCCTACACCAGGTATCTCTTAGACCTGTAATTATCACTAACTTCCAAGCATAGGACAATTGTTAAATAAACAATGAGAGCCTAGTCTCATCAGTAGGTGGCCATAATAAGTATTGAGGGCACTGACAAAACTGACCACACATGATTCCAATACCAAGGAACCATTCTCTTAGGATTCTTCTGAGCCACAACACCACCCCAGGTAAGTCTTTTCAGTCCAATATCCTCTCTCTCACGCTGCTCTTTCTTTTCCTTTTCCTCAAACTGATAGCCCATGCTCTTTCATGATCATAAATTTATTTAAACTTCCAAGAAGATTTTCCAAGGATTGTCAGTCTTCATATACCTTCATCTCTATACTCATTACTTTCTAACTCCACAGATTTTCATCAGTTCAGCTGCTTCCAAGGTAATTACGTTCTTCCTCATGTTCCAAAAGGAAGTGGAAGAGTTCATTCCTCCTTGATCCTTGATGCCACACCAAAATGATTATTCTACAACATTGTGGAGCCTAGTGTGTCTTTCTGGACCACTCTAAACAGATATTATCTCTGTGGGTTTCCATTTTTATCTCATTACTTCTCTCTCAGTGTCCTCTGATGATTTGATAAAAATTGGAGCCTAATGTTCTTCATTATCCCCAAATTGTGCCATTGCCTGTGGTCACTCCAGTGCCAGTTTGAGTTCTCCTTTCCTTGCATTTCTGCCTCCCCCACTTGTCCCATGCTAGTGATGTAACTTCTATAGCCTGCACTCTCCAGGCATACCTCGTTGTGCCTTCTCACACCTTTTTCCTCTTGAATTTGGTGGACCTCCCATTCACCCTCTTTTCCAAGGATGATTGCCTTTATTGCCCTACATGTTTGTTTCTATGTTAGTGCTATATCTTCCATAAGCCATCTTCCCTAGGAATTTCAGGTCCTGCTATCTCACTCACATGTCACTGTATTATTGACATCATTCCCATACTCCTTCTTTTTCATGAAAGTCAAGTTCTGCCTTTTCATAAATTATCCCCAGTATTGTCATATATGTCCCATTTCCCTTATTATCCAGGTACAGATGGCCCCACTACCTCATCTATTTATCTTTATGTTAGAAATGTAAATTCTATCCTTCTCTTACCCAGATACAAATATGATTTCTGCTTCTAATCCACATGACCTCAGAAGAGGTCACATCTCCAAGTAAAGCAGCATCAGCTCTGCTGACCCTAAGCAAGGGACTTCCCTTCTGAGTAAAATCCTGTGATTTAACCATGACTCCTTTCTATCCTATGATGACCATACACTCACGTGTACCTCTGCTGTTAAAATCTGTTCAATCATATCTTAATAGTTATTCCTTAATATGTATGACGTCATCCAGCATTAAGTAAAGAAAAGACAACGCAGACTGCCTAAACAATGAGGAAATTAATAATTTAATTGAGAGAAAGCTGAGATGTGAGGGCCTCCAAGTTGGTTACTCCAGTGGGGCATACAATTGTGTATTTACTCTTCATAATTTAACATTATGGTACATCTGTTATGCCAGCTTTATCCTCCAGTTGATGGCAGTCATTTACAGATATGGTGACAGTACACCATGGGCTACATGAAGATATGATGAAGGGCCATGGAGGGGGTCATTTCTTCTGAAGTGTTCTTCTGGAGGTTTAGGAATGCCTCAAGAGATGATCTCTCCAGCCTCTCTGGCCTGAACCATGTCACATACCCAGAGCAACACAAATACCTGATGGAGAAAATGAAATTGCTTCAATTAGGCTGACCATTTTAACATGTGAACTGATGTGAATCAGCGCCTATAAAGGCAATTGAATTAACCTGTAGTTTTATAAGTAGTAGCCAAGAAGAAAATGATGCTGTTTAGAAGAATGATACCTTTTTCATCCTCTTGTTCCATCTTAGAAACTGATATCTAGACTACCAATAAAACAATTGTCATAACCTAAACTTAATTATCACCAGATCTGTATATACTAATTCAATGAAAATTCACCAGTTATGAATTTACCAGCTATATTTCTAATGTTAGAAACTAGGCCTCTAAAGGAGGATACCAACATGAGAAAGTGAAGCCAATATACATCAGCAAAACATAATTCAAGTGAAATGAATATTAAATAGGAATACTACTCTGTTTCTTTGTAGAGTTAATGCTTTCATTTCTTTTTCCAAAAAGAATTCAATAAAAAATCAGTCAATGTACAGGTGCTGACCGTGAGGCTATACAGGATTGCACAGGCGTGACAAGTCAGGGGCAAGAAGCGAATAGGTGATCCTTGTGCAACCTTGGTGGTCAGAGATAAGGGTTTGCATAAACCTATTCTAGTTTTAAGGGGGGATAATAATAGTTATGACAGTGAAACTGACATTGAATATGACTGGAAACCTATGAAGTTAACACTGATACTATTGAATTTCCCAATTGCGCTTGTTTGAAACTGCTGTGTACCTCAGAAAAGCCATGTTCTTAATCCTCATTCAATATTGCTGGGTGCGATCTTTTTCATTGTTTCTGTGGAGATGTGACTCACCGAATTATGGGTGGGGCCTTTTGAGTAGGTGTTTTCCATGGAGATGTGTCTCCACCCATTCAAGGTGGGGTTGCTTACTGGAGCCCTTTAAGAAGAAACCATTTTGGAAAAAGCTTAAGTGCTGACAGAGCTCACACATCCAGAGACCTTTGGAGATGTAGAAGGAAAATGTCTCTGGGGAATCCTTATGAAATGAGAAGCCAAGAAAGAAAAGCTAGCAGACATTGCCACTTGCCTTCCCAGCTGACAGAGGTGTCCAGAAGCCAGAGACCCCAGCAAACACCAGCCATGTGCTTTCCCAGCTAATAAAAGTTTTCTGGACAGCATCAGCCTTTCTTGAGTGAAGGTAACCTCCTGTTGGTGCCTTAGTTTGGATATCTTCATGGCCTTAGAAGTGTAAACTTGCAACTTAATAAATTCCCTTTTTAAAAATTCATTCTGTTTCTGGTATATTGCATTTTGGCAGCTTTAAAAACAAAACACCAACTTACCTGTCTTTGTACCTGTCCCTGAGGATGGCCCCTGAGGCATCCCTGGTGGTTCCAACCACCCCTTGCAGCCCAGCCCTCTGCAGTCCACCCCATGTACCCTGCAGGGGAGGTTTATATCTGGGCTCACCCTGACTTTCCATCACTATGACTTGCACAGCAATATACAGTCATGTCTTCAGCTTTCAGGCTGCTCAGCTTTAAGTAAACTTCGTTCTTGGAGGTATCCCTGGTGATGCTGAGTTGGGACTAAAGAGTTGCATAATAGTATGTGCTTCCACCACTTCTCATTTCATGAACCATTCCATCCCACTTCCTGGAGAATGATGGAGCCATTCCATATCATAGCTGGCTAAACAGAATCCAGAGCAGTGCAGCTGAAGGACAGGGTCTGTGAGGGCTCCACCAGGCCAAGTCCTGACTCCTGCAGCTGCAGTTGGGACAGGACGCCTGAGGACAAGGAGACCTACAGGGAGTCATGTATTCAGAAGCATCATCCCCATTACCTTCAGGACTGAATCCTGAGACACTCACTTCTGGGAGCTGCCACAAGTAAGAGGAAGAATCAAAAGGGTTCCACGTTCTTGTGGATGAAGTCCCTGACTCCCAGAAAATATTATCATTTTAAGTGGAACCTGAATTTATGTAATTGTGCCCTGTGGTTTCATCTGTTTGCCCATCTGTTTGCTAATTGTCATCTTAGAGTACCCTGGGAGAAGAAAGCTGGCTGTGCCCTAGGAGAACACAGTCTTCTCCATGGGGTGCCCCTCACCAAGACTAGGTTCCTCTACTTCCAGGCAGAAAATGCATTGAATGAGCAAGTTCAGGAGGCAGATGTGGCCAAGGATAAAGGATGGCTTTGGGATTCTGGTTATTGTGCTGCTACTCCAACCATATATATATTATTTTTCAATGTCTGTGGAGGGTTGGTGTTTGGAGATAACTTCTTATAATTCTGTTGATGTTTCTACACAGCAGCCATGTTAAGTGTAAATTTACAGTATGATGTCCAGGTTGTTAGTACCACTGCAGTTACTTGTGTTGTTATCCCTCTCAGGAGCCCAGAGGGAACCTGTCTGTCCTCATCTCTTACCATGAATGCAGGAAGAACCCCTGAACAATGTATAACAACTGTTATAGCTCCTGTGTGCAAATTGGGCTGCTTAAACACTCACAGTTCAGTGTCCTCACCTGAAACTTTCCAAACTAGTTTACCCTCTGACTGAACCATTTCACATCACCATCCAGCAATTTATGAGTATTCTCATTTCCTCACACTCTCATACACTCTTATTCTTTATTAAAATATTTCATTATAGCCATCATAGTGGATGAGAAGTTGTTGTCTTGGTTTTCATTTCCCTAGTGACCAATGTACTTCTTGTTGTTTTGGTTTACACTTCCCTAATGACTAATGATTGTTGAACTCTTTTGATGTGTTTGTTGGCCATCTGGAATACAGTATTTTGAGAAATGACCATTCAACCCTTTTACTAATTTTTAATTGGGTTGTTTTTCATTGCTGTTGAGTTGTAAGTGTATGTGTGTGTGTATTTCTTTACACACATAGTATCTTAATACAATCTTCTAATCAAGAAACCAGATATAAGATTTGAAAATACGTTCTTCTTTCTTGTTAATAGGTTTGATATTTAGAAGATTTTTGTTTTGATGATGTTCAGTTTAATTTATTATTTTACATTTTTTTTCTTTGCTTTTGGTGTCATGGACCAAGAAAATATGGGTTCATTTCCAGACTCTCAATTAACTTCTATCATTTTATAACTCATCCTTATATAGATACCACCATGTCTTGATAGGCTATCAAAACAGGAAGTGTGACTCCTCCAATTTTTTCTGTTTTTTTTTCTCCACGTTGGGCAGGTACTGGGAATTGAACTTGGGTCTCCAGTGTGGCAGGCAAGAATTCTACCTGCTGAGCCACCATCGCACCATACTTGTTCAGGTTATTTTGCCTCTTGAGGTTTCTTGCACTTTCTTGTAAATTTAAGAATTGCCTCCTATTTCTTCATAAAGGACATTAGGGATTGAAAAAGATTGCATTTAATGTGTAGTTTTCTTTGGAAAATATTTTTATGTAAATATTTTCCTCTCAAATAATGTATACAGGATATCTTTCCATTGATGTAGTTCTTTATCCATTTCCTTCAACAAAATTTTGTAGTTTGTATATATGAAATTTTACCTCTTTGACTAAATTTGTTATTCTGTCTTTTATAACATGGATGCTATTAAAGATAGAATTGTTTCCTTAAAATATTTTTCACTTACTGAATTTAGAAACATAAATTCTTATCATTATTTGCCTGTTGATAGTATATCCTACAACTTACTGACCTTTTTTATTAACACTGTTAACTTTTATTTTGCTCATTGCTTGAGATTATCTTACTGAATGTTTTTATTTTGGTTGCATGGTCCAGGAATCAAGCCTGGGTCTCCTGCAAGGAAGGTGAGCATTCTACCATTGAACCATCTGAGCACCCTATCTTACTGAATTTTTAAATTAACATTGGTAACATTTATTTTGATGATTCTTTGAGATTATTATTCTTTGAGATTATAAAGTATCATATAATCAGTGAATAGAAAACATTTTATTATCTCCTATCTAATTTGTATTCATGTTATTTCTTTGGCTAATATGCCAAGTAAAATGAAGAACAGCAGTGAGAAAGCAGATATCTTTGTCATGTTTCTTAACTTAGAGTGAAAGTTTTAAATCTTTTGCCATTGAGTGTGATATTAGCTCAGGTGGGGGGGGTGTTCATAAATTCCCTTTATCATAAGGGAATTTCCCTATTCCTAGGTTTCAGAATATTTTTTTGGTGTGAAAAAATGGTGTAGGATGAAAACCTTTTGTCCGATGCTCCTTTTATCTACCTTGTCAACAGATGAGAGGAACATATGGAATAAAAATAAATAATAGGGGGAACAAATGTTAAAATAGATTTGGTTTGAAATGCTAGTGATCAATGAAAGGGATCAGTAAGGGGTAAGGCCTGTAAAATTTTTTTTCTGGTTGTTATATTTTTCTGTTGTCTTTTTATTTCTTTTTCTGAATTGATGCTAATGTTCTGGGAAATGATCATGATGATGAATATGCAACTATGTGATGATGTTGTGAATTGCTGAGTGTATGTGTTGGGAATGTTTATGTTTCTTGTAATTTTTTTAATTAATAAAAAATTTTTAAAAAAGCAAAAAAAAAATGGTGTAGGATATTGTTAACTGCTGATATGTCTATCAAGGGAGATGACCATGTATTTTTCCCTTCATTCTTTTAATGTAGTGAGTATTGCATGAGAGATTTTTTTATATACTTATGTTGAAAGAAAGCTGTATTCCTAGAATACATCCCACTTGCTCATGATTTATAAATATGCTATAGATTTGGACTGCTACTATTTTACTGAAGATTTTTGCTTTGGTATTCATAGGGGATATTAATTTGTAGTTTTCTTTTCTCATAGTATCTTTTTCTGGCTTTGGTATCAGGGCAATGCTGGCTTCATAGACTATTATAAGGTGTTCCATACTCTTTTATTTTGATAAGTTTCAGGAGGATTGTTAATTCAATTCTAAATGTTTGGTAGAATTCACCAGTGAAACCAGCATCCAAGTACATTTGGTAGAATTCACCAGTGAAACCAGCATCCAAAGGTCTGTTCAGATTTCCTATGTCTTTTGGATCAGTTTTGGTTAAGTCTTTTTTCCATTTTGTTGATATTCTTAAAAGAAAAGCTAAAGTTTCACTTTTATTGATTTTCTCTAATAATTTTCTATTCCCTATTTCATTTATCTTTCTTCTAATCCCTATTATAAACTTTATAATTACTTTTGGTTGTTTGCTCTTATTTTTCTAGTACCTTATGCTCTAAATATAGGTTATTGATTTAAAGGATTTCTTTTTGAATGTAGTCATTTTATGGGTCCAACTCCACAGCTGCACCTGGGACAGGACACCCACACACAAGGTGTACCAGAGTGAATTATGTGTTTGGATGCTCATCCCCATTACCTTTGTGTCTGAATCCCTGAGATACTCATATCTGGGAGCTGCCACCAAAAAGAGAAGGAACTATGAGGGTTTCTAGTTTTTGTGAGTTAGGGCTATGACATCCAGAAAGTATTTTCAAGGGTGAGACAGATACTAGATTTAGGTAACTGTGTGTGGCTGCAACATGTAAGTGAATGGGTTCTGTGGTGGTGTAAGTGGTAATTTCCATGAGGGAGGTACATTTTTATATAAAAGTTTAAGCCAGGGAAAGGAGGTCCCTGTCTTTGGGGCACTCCAGGGAAGGGGATGCCAGCTGTGTACTCAGTGAACACAGTCCTATCCTTGAGGCTCCCCTCACTAGCATCAGGACAAGTAGGTGAGGCTGTGATCTAAGGTGAACATGACTCTACCTGGCACCTGATGTCACCACTGGCAATGGCAGAATTTGGGTATTCAGAAGAACATCAGTCTCCAGGTTGCTAGGAATTCCTGAGTTTCTATGAATACCAGTCAGAGAAGACTGGGATAGGAGTGATGAGAGGATATTTGAGACATTAAGCAGTCATGGCTACATGGAATAAGGCAGGACCACATATTACACTCTATATGGCTGGAGAACAGTTAAATTGATGTAGAGACAAGAGCCAATAATGCAATAAATTTGACCACTTTCAAAGCATGGAGTAGAATAGCATACTTACTTGGGAGGATACTGGACAGATGTTACTTTGTGTACCTCATGAACAATCTGAACAAAAGTAAGGAAAGAGATATGAAGAACACTCATTAAGGAAATGACTTCAGAAAGTATACATAAATGTGGCTGATGTGGCAGGAGAAGCAGCACAGAGCACCATGAGTGTGACAATGCAGCAAGAGAAAGACATTTTCTGCAGGTTGTGCTAGTTCGTAGGATACCATAGGAATATTCTCTTGTCTGTAGTATGGTGTGTAATTTGTGGTCTCAGTAGGAGCAATGCCTTTTCATGAAAACCTACTAGTTGTGACCAAGGTCTCAAAGTTCCTGTAACTGTTGTCATTTATTGGGAAATTGGTGAGAACTGCAGGTTAAGAGAGACATGCTTAAGGAGGTAGAAGCAATGATGTCATCCAGAATTCAAGAAACTTGGATCTGTCCTTGGAGACAGGAACTGTTTTGTCAGCAAGGATTTCCCACCAAAACCCCCCCCAGTAGGGTGAGTCACTTCCATGGTGGATCAGGATGGAGTTGACCCTTTGGTATATAAGGAGTATATTAAATTTTAATCTTCTTTCAATCAAGAAATGAGACAGAGGTGGGATAAGCCTACCCATGATATCCCTGAGCCAGCCCCATGGCTCTCCAGTCTGGTACAAAGTACCTCAGCATGCAAAGATTGCCCAGCTAGTCAGTGGCCCATTGTTTCTCCATGGTATTAGGTTCACCAATCAGAAATTTCCCAGATATGACCGGGAAATGAAAAATTGTCTGAGTTGAGTTTTGGGTAAGAAGTCTTCCTTGTCCCTGGGACATCAAAATTAGGAGAAATGCATAGATTTTATCCAGGTGCAGTTCATGAAGGTATCAGCCTTAATTTAAGCATACTATTTTCCCTTACAAATAAATATATATTGTATGGGTGAGAGTGTGTGTTTGACAGTGAAATTTCTTATAAGATTACCCTAATATTGACAGCTTCTTGGAAGAGAGTTTCCATGCCAACACCTTGAGTACAATCTGCTTGACCAAAAAAAAAAAAAAAAAAAAAGAGAAAGAGAGAGAGAGAAGGCTACTTTTATAGGAAATGCAAAATGCTCAGATTAGGCCACATATAAGAGAATTCTAAAGGCATGGAGTTTCTCAAATGGAGAATACTCAAAATGACTAATAATTCTCTGGCTTGGTTTATTTTTTATTTTTTGGCTTAACAAAAGGAATTTTTTGGCTTACAACTTTGGAGGCTAGAAGTCCAAAATCAAGGTCTCAATAGGCCATGCTTTCTTCCAGAGTCTGTAGGGTTCTGGTGCTGGCTTCTTTGGGAAATCCTTGAGGTTGGTTGGCTTACACCTCTGCTTCCATCACTAGGTTATCTGTCTCCTTGGTCTCCTCGGTGGCTTTCTCTGCCTGGTAGTACCCAAATTTCCTTTGCTTATAAGGTCTCCAGTTATATGGATTAATGCCTTCCCTGATTCAATGTGGTTTTAATCCCTGAGGATCCTATTCACAAGTGAGTCCATATCTTAATTAATAATAACATCTTCAAAGATCCTATTTATAAAATGTTCTATATCCATAGGCATGTGAACTAAGATTGGAACATATCTTTATGGGGAACATGATTCAATTCCCAATACCTGCCCTGGTTTCTAATCATTTTAATGGATATATCTTCAAATAAGGCATGTAAGCATGTTTTCTCTTATCACAGCAAAAATTCAGTAGAAGGCCCAGAATCATAAGTTTAGAGTTATCCATGGTAGAAGCTTTAAGTTGGAGATGATGCACCAGACACTGACAGGTGATTCAACATCACATCTGTACCTGTCATCCTTCAACATCACATCTGCACCTGTCCTTAGGGCTGGACCCTGTGCTCCCTGGGTCCTGAGTGCCCCTCAGCATAGTCCCCTTCAGCCATCTGAAATGGGTGGCTTATTTCTGGGACCCCAGTGACTGTTACTGTGTATTTCATACAATAACACACAGTGATGACTTCAGTTCTGTTTGCTCATTTACAGATAAACCATGTTTTTGTTACTGCCTCTGGAGATGGTAAATTGCTACTTCATGGAATCTGCATGCCTCAGAACCTACATCAGTTTTTAAATCCCCAAGCTATTGCATGCTCTTTTCCTGAGCCTGATGGACCCAGCCCATCCAGAAGTTACTGAAGTTGAATCACGAAACTGCATATGAGTTTGTCTGATACCCCCAAACCTTACTAAATCTCCCCCAGTTTCCACTAATAGCTACTTACACTGGCTGCCTGCAAGCACAAAGACCTCCTGATCATGAAAACTGTTGCATATATCCAGTCTTTCTCTCAGTTTTCTACACTTACCTACTAAATATCTAGTGTTCTCCAGAAAACTACCTCTTAAAACAGCAATTAGGAAAACTCAGTTCATCAGAAACTCCACCGCAAATTGCCTCTGTTCAGTCTCAGTTACCAAATGGTTCTACCTGGGAAATCTTGCTGGGGCTTCCCTCTCAGGGCAGCAGGGACAAGGTGGGGTGGTTTTCATTAGCAGAGGGAGGGTCCCAATTTTCATATCCTTATACTATACAAAAAATTATGTGGTTGGTGGCCTTCAGAGAGGACAGTACTCAGAGCAGTTATTTGTGACCTGAGAGACAAAGGTTGCAATAATAGCATTTGTGAAAATGTTAATTCTTACTATGTGGTTGTACTGGACTGAAAACTTAACACCCATCATCTTAATTCATTATTATATGTTCACACAGTATCCGTAAGATATGATAGTTCCAGTTTCTCAACATGCTCACCAATTTTAGAGATTACAAATGTTATACAATTGAAATTAAAAAAAAAGAAATTCTAGGGCCAGCCATGGTGGTTCAGTGGCAGAGTTCTTGCCTGTCATGCTGGAGACATGGGTTCAATTCCCGGTGCCTGCCCATGTAAAAAAAAATAGAAAATCTAGAAGGAGAGTATTGGCATGTAATTGTGGTTTTAATTTCAATTTATCAAATAATCTTGAACAATTTTTATTATGCTTATTATACATTTGGGTAACTTATTTGGTAAAATGACTTTTCATATATTTTCCCTGTTTGGTGAGTAATTAACTGTAACTCTTTTTAAATATATTCTGGACATAATTTTATCAGTTATATGACAAGTGAATATTATTTTCCAGTCAATGATTTCTTTTAATGCTACAATGTCATTTGATGCATAAATTATATTAACTATGAAGAAGTCATATTATAATTTTTAGTTTATTCATAATGATTTTTGGGACATATCTAATAAATTATTGCATAACACATTTTGTTGTTATTGGTCATATAGAGGTTATTATAAAGCACCTCGACAGGGTCAAGCATCATGATCATCTTAACAAACTCAAAGGAAGCCATTAAATATATCCAGTTTTATAACTTTTTTATTAGAGAAATAAGCTTACATAAAAATCATGCATAAAATATATAAAATAAAGAATTCCCACATACTACGCTATTATTAACACCTTACATTAGGGTGGTAAATTTATTACAATCCATAAATGAATATTTTAATAGTTGTACTTTTTTAAAAACATTTTTTATTGTATAGTATAACATATATACAAAGCAAGGAAATTAGAAAGCAAGTTTTCAAAGCACTCTTCAACAAGTAGTTACAGGACACATCTCAGAGTTTGTCATGGGTTACCATATGATCCTCTCAGATTTTTTTCATTCTAGCTGCTTCAGAATACAGGTAGCTAGAAGGCTTAAATTTTTTTTTATCATCACAATTGACTTTTCCCCCCCTTTTTGTGAAAAATAACATATGCACAAAAAAGCAATAAATTTCAAAGCACAGCACCACAATTAGTTGTAGGACATATTTCAGAGTTTCACGTGGGTGACAATTCCACAACTTTAGGTTTTAACTTCTACCTGTAAGATACTAGAGACTAAAAGAGATAACAATTTAATGATCCAGTAATCATATTCATTTGTTAAATACTATCTTCTCTGTATAACTCCACCATCACCTTTGATCTTTCCATCCCTTTCTTTAGGGGTGTTTGGGCTATGACCATTCTAAATTTTTTGTATTGGGAGGATCTGTTCTGTCACTAATAGGGGAAGGGAGATGGAACTATCTGATGTTCTCAAGAGGCTGGGCTAGGTTTCAGGACTTATCTCAACCAGGGACCCATCTGGAGGTTGTAGGTTTCTGGAAAGTTACTCTAGTGCAAGGAACCTGTGCTGGTTTGAAAGGATGTATGCCCTCTAGAAAATCCATGTTTTAATCAAAATCCCATTTCATAAAGGTAGAATAATCCCTATTCAATACTGTATGTTTGAAACTGTAATCAGATCATCTCCCTGGATGATGTGATTTAGTCAAGAGTGGTTGTCAAACTGGATTAGGTGATGACATGTCTCCACCCATTTGGGTTAGTCTTGATTGGTTTATTGGGGTCCTATAAAAGAGGAAACATTTTGGAGAATGAGAGATTCAGAGAGAGCAGAGAATGCTGCAGCACCACGAAGCAGAGAGTCCATGAGCCAGTGACCTTTGGAGATGAAGAAGGAAAATGCCTCCCAGGGAGCTTCATGAAACCAGAAGCCAGGAGAGAAGGCTAGCAGATGACGCTGTGTTCGCCACATGCCCTTCCAGATGAGAGAGGAACCCTGACCGTGTTCACCATATGCCTTTCCAGATGAGAGATAAACTCTGAATGTATTTACCATGTGCCCTTCAACTTGAGAGAGAAAATGTGAACTTCATCAGCCTTCTTGAAATAAGGTCGCTTTCCCTGGATGCCTTTGATTGGACATTTCTATAGACTTGTTTTAATTGGGACATTTTCCCAGCCTTAGAACTGTAAACTAGCAACTCATTAAATTCCCTCTTTTAAAAGCTGTTGTTTCTGGTATATTGCATTCCAGCAGCTAGCAAACTAGAACAGAACCCTTGTGGAACCTTTATATATTGCCCTAGGTGTTCTTTAGGATTGGTTGGAATGGTTTTGTTTGGGGTTTTGCTTAATATAATCTGCTTAATATAGTCTAGGATGTATCCAGGCATTACAATAATCTATACAGGATTAAAGGACCTCTTTCTTATTCTGGGCTCCCTGTGTTTCAATTGTTCAAATGAACTAGGTTAGATTAGATTGAGTTAGATTACCCACTACAGAAAATTTCAGTTCCAGATGAAATAAATATTCCTTCCTTTGGTCTCAAAGAGTATGTGTGGTTCTAAAACATAGACCTTATCTTCCTTAACCCTGTGTTCTGAATTACTTTAACCCCAACCTGATTGGCTTTGTTTTTATTTCTAAATATCAGGATATATATATCATTTCTATCTATTCCCTTATATGGGAGTTCAACCTTATTAGCTAACCATTCACCTGTGTCTAGCTTCTATGTATCCCCAAGTCCCCTATATTCTGTAGTATAAGCCTCTGATTATATCTATATTCTGGTTATAAAAGTGGAATCATACAGTATTTATCCTTTTGTGTCCGGCTTATTTCACTCAGCATTATGTCCTCAAGGCTCATCCATCTTGTCATGTGCTTCATGATGTAATATTCCATCATATGTATATACCACATTTTGATGATTCACTTGTCTGTTGATGGGCATTTGGTTTATTTCCATCTTTTGGTGATTGTGAGTAATGCTGCTATGAACATCGGTGTGCAAATGTTTTTATCATTGCTTTCAGTTCTTCTGGGTATATACCAAGTAGTGCTATTCCTGGATCATAGGGAAACTCGATATTTAGTTTCCTAAGGAATTGCCAAACTGTCTTCCATAGTGGCTGCACCATTATATATTCCCATCAGCAGTGCATAAGTGTCCCAGTTTCTACACATCCTCTCCAATATTTATAGTTTCCTGTTTGTTTACTAGCAGCCATTCTTATAGGTGTGAGGTGATATCTCATTGTAGTCTTGATCTGCATTTCCCTTATATCCAATGAAAATGAGCATCTCTTCACGTGCTTTTGAGCCAGCTGTATTTACTCTTCATAAAAATGCCTATTCATATCTTTAGCCCATTTTATAATTGGGTTGTTTGTTCTTTTGTTGTTAAGTTGTATGATTTCTTTGTATATACAGGAAATCAAACCTTTATCCAATAGGTGATTTCCAAATATTTTCTCCCATTGAGTTGGCTACCTCTTCACCTTTTTGACAAGGTCTTTTGAGGTGCAGAAGCATTTGATTTTGAGGATTCCCATTTATCTATTTTTTCTTTTGTTGCTTGTGCTTTGGGTGTAAAGTTTAAGAAGCTACCTCCTATTACGAAGTCTTGAAGATGTTTCCCTACATTTTCTTCTAGAAGCTTTATGGTACTAGTTCTTATAGCTAGTTGTTTGATCCACTTCATGTTAATTTTTGTGTAGGGTGTAAGATAGGAGCCCTTTTCCATTCTTTTGGATATTGATATCCTTCCATGCCCAATTATTGAAAAGACCATTTTGTGGCAGTTCAGAGGATTTGGGAACCTTGTCAAAAATCAGTTGACCATAGATTTGATCGTCTATTTCTGCACTCTCAGTTTGATTCCATTGGTCAATGCTTCTCTGTTTGTGCCAGTAACACGCTCTTTTGACCACTGAGGCTTTATTTCCCACTTCATTCTTCTATTTTAGGATGTTTTTAGCTATTCTCTTTTCTTTCCAGATGAGTTTGGTAACTAGCTTTTCCAAGTCTTCAAAGTAGGTTGTTGGAATTGTGATTGGTACTGTGTTGAATATGTAGATCAATTTGGGTAGAATTGACCTCTTAACTATATTTAGCTTTCCTACCCACCAGCAGGGAATGTCTTTCCACCTGTTTAGATCTCCTTTGATTTCTTTAGTAACGTTATGTAGTTTTCTGTGTAGAAGTCCTTTATGTCCCTAGTTAAGTTCAGTTCTAAGTACTTGATTCTATTTGTTGCTATTTCGAATGGAATTTTTTCCTTAACTGACTCCTCAGTTAGGTCATTGCTTGTGTATAGAAATATTATTGATTTTTGTACATTAATTTTATATCCCACCACCTTGCTGAATTTGATTAGCTCAAGTAACTTTGCTCTGGATTTCTCAGGATCTCCCAAGTATAGTATCATGGCATTTGTAGATAATGGGAGTTTTAAATCTTCCTTTCCAATCTGGATGCATTTTATTTCTTTGTCCTGCCTGATTGCTGTAGCTAGCACTTCTAGTACAATGTTGAATAATAGTGGTGACAGTGTGCATATTTGTCTTGTTCCTGATCTGATCTTAAGGGGAGAGCTTTCAGTCTCTCTCCATTGAGTATGATTCTGGCTATAGGTTTTTCATATATTCCTTTTATTATATTGAGGTAGTTACATTTGATTCCTATCTTTTGGAGTGTTTTTATCAGAAAATGATGTTAAATTTTGTCAAATGCTTTTGCAGCATCAATCAAGATGATCATGTGATTTTTCCCTTTTGATTTGTTAATGTGCTGTGTTACATTAATTGACTTACTTGTGTTGAACCATCATTGCATTCCTGGTATAAACCCCACTTAGTTGTGATGTGTTGTTGGATTCTATTTGCTAATATTTTGTTGAGAATTAGGGAAATTGGCCTGTAGTTTTCCTTTCCTATGGCATCTTTACCCAGCTTTGGTATTAAAATGATATCAGCTTCAAGTGTGGGCAACAGTGACTCAGTGGCAGAATTCTCGCCTGCCATGCCAGAGACCCAGGTTCAATTCCTGGAGCCTGCCCATGCCAAAAAAAAAAAATGATATTAGCTTCATAAAATGAGTTAGGTAGAGTTACTTCTTCCTCAATTCTTTTGAGAAGTTTGAGTGGGATTGGTTAACTTTGGAATGTTTGATAAAATTCCTGTGAAGCCATCTGGACCTGGGCTTTCTGGAAGATTTATGATGACTGATTGGATCTCTTCACTTGTGATTGGTTTGTTGAGATCTTCAATTTCTTCCTGAGTCAGTGTAGCTTGTTTATGTGATTCTAGGAATTTGTCCATTTGTCTTAGTTGTGTATTTTGTTGGCATTTAGTTCTTCATAATATCCTCTTATGATTTCTCTTATTACTTCAGGGTCTGTGGTTACACACCCCTTCTCATTTCTGATTTTGTTTATTTGCAACTGCTTTTTTTCTTTGTCAGTCTTGCTAGTGGCCCATCAATTTTATGACTTCCTCAAAGAACCAACTTTTGGTCTTATTAATTCTTTCTATTGTTCTTTTGTTCTCCAAATCACTTAATTCTGCTCTAATCTTTGTTATTTCTCTTCTTCTATTTGTTTTGGGGTTAGCTTGCTGTTTTTCCTCAAGTTCTTCCAGGTGTGCTGTTATGCCCTTGATTTTTGCTCTTCTTGTTTATAACATAGGCATTTAGGGCAATAAATTTCCTTCTCAGCACAGCCTTTGTAAATCCCATAAGTTCTGATAAGTTGCATTCTCATTTTCATTCATCTCCAGATAGCTACTGATTTCTCTAGCAATTTGTTCTTTGACCCACTGGTTGTTTAAGTGTGTGTTATTTAATTCCATATATTTGTGAATGTTCTCATTCTTTGGTGGTTACTGAGATCCAGGTTCATGCCATTGTGATCAGAGAAACTGCTCTGAATAATTTCAACGTGTTTAAATTTATAAAGCTCTGTTTTGTGGCCCAGCATATGATCTAGTATGTTTTTTATTTGGTCAACAGAGTCTTTAATCTCTGTGATATCTGCTATTTTTCTATTTATTATTTCAAATTCCTCTTTATGCTCTTCTACTGTCTTCTTGATCTCCTTTATGTCATTTGCTATCTCACTTATTTTATTAAGTAGAGTTATATGAACATCTTTAATTGGTTGTTCCATCATCTGTGTCTCCTCTGGTGTTTTAATTTGGTTGTTAGGCAGGGCTGTATCTGTCTGCATTGTGAAATGCTTAGTGATTTTCTGTTGTTTTCATCACATGTAAATTCCTGATTGATTTCCTTTGGGAGTTGATTTCTTCCAGTAATCTAAGGCCTTGTGTTTGTGGGATGGATGTGTAGCAGGGAGCATGGTACTAGGCCAGGCACAACTCTGTTGTGATTCATTTCAGAGCAGATATAGTACAGGTTGGGGGTGTTATGCTGGTGTTTGTGATCATGGACACCCAGGGCCAGGGAGGATGTAGGTGTGCAGGTGCACCAGTCTGGGGGGCATAAGCCTGATGTGCACTCATTTAGGGCATGGGGCCCTTTGTGGGCATGCATGGAGCTGTGGCAGCAGGTTGGTGTTATGTCTTCATTTGTTGGGGGCAGATGTGAGTCGGTTGTGCAGGTCAGCACTTTCTCAGAGCTGGGAAGTGTGACTGAGAGCCATGTGCATGTGCATGCACAGTTCTAGGACTACCATAAACTGACATTCTCAGAGCTGAATGACATGATAGGGACCTGTGTGCATGCACAGGTCTAGGAGTGTCATAAACTAAAGTTCCCAGAGCTGAAGGACATGATTAGGGGCCTGTGTGCATGTGCTGCTCTAGGAGTGCTGTAAACAGAATTTACCAGAGCTGAAGGATGTGATTGGGGGCCCCTGAGCATGCACTGGTCTAGAAGTACCACAAACTGATGCACAGAGCTCAGGGGTGGAGGGTAGGGTGAGGCTGTGTGACACTATGGGCAGGGGGGGGGGGTAGCCTGGGTATGGAGGCTAGCATCTATGGCCTTTATGCACTGGCAACAGCCTGCAGAGAATAGGGAGGGGGAGGTAGTGCTTGGGAGGGGTGCAGGAGAGGTGGGTTGGGCTGTACTTGGGGTGGGGGTGTGTGGTGGGTATGTGCGCTAGGGGCTGGTGGGGTGGGGGCACTTGGAGCATGGTGAATGGGAGTGGGTGATGTGTTTTGGGTGCATGGGGAGTGGGGTGAGTCACGGGTCACGGGGCTGTGCTGGTCAGGGTAGCGTATTCAAGGAATGTGGCTGGGCTTACTTCCTAGTCCCCAGCTCCTGTCTGTGCACTTCCACAGGCTCTACACCTCCATGCCAGGTACCAGCTTTCTGCTTCTCAGTTCCTAGGCCTCTGCAACCAGGGCCTTTCTATGTGTTGCAAAAGGCTCTCCCAGGTTAGTTACACTCTTGAATCACCATCTTAGTCACTGTTCCATCCCTTCTCTAATTTTTTCCATGGAGCAGGGCTGAACTCAATCTACTCTATTCAGCCATCTTCCTGGAAGTCCTCTAACTGTACTATTAAATATGGTCCATCATTTACAATAGAACTTACTGTGTATGGATTTTTAAAAAATTTTTAATCTAACAGTATATACAGAACCTAAAATATTCCTTTTTAATTGTATTCACATACATAAGTATTAGATTTTACTTCTATGTTCTGATTTAAGTTCATTAGAGTACATTTTGTGCATGTATATACATGTTTAATTTCCTTGCATGGGGTTTTGAAAGTATAAGAACTTTCTTACGAACATAGACATTAAGGCAGCTTTCTATTCATTTTCTTAAATGAAAATTTGAAATAACTTTTAAAAAATATTTTGACTATATGCAATTTATTATTTTTTAGTATTTGGGTTTTTTTTTAAATATCTGCCTTATTTTTAAATATCTAAGGCACTCTCTGGTTTATACAAAGTCACACACACCATGTTTCATTGACTTATGTGTCTAGGCCTCCTCCATGTTCACATTCTTGATAGCCATATAAAATAACTTAAAATCACCCTCCTTGTTTTTCTGAATTATGCAAGGCAGAAAATCTCAGATGCTGACAAAAAACTGCCTCCTTTTGTACCTGGCCTCCTTTTGTACCTGGCAGAAAATCTCAGATGCTGACAAAAAACTGCCTCCTTTTGTACCTCCTTTTGTTCCAGTTACTTGGTGGATCCAGATTACACCCCATTTTTGTTAATGCTGCCAGACTGCAATATACCAGAAATGGAACAGCTTCTAAAAAGGGAATTTATCAAGCTGCAACTTTATAGCTCTAAGGCCATAAACATGTCCAAACTAAGGCATCTAGAGAAACATACTGACTCAAGAAAGGCTATTGGGTCCAATACACCTCTGTCAGCTGGGAAGACACAAGGCTGGTATCTTCTGGGTCTCTGGCTTCTGGTTTCAAACAGCCTCCCTGGGGTAATTTTCTTTCTGCATCTTCTAACCTCTGTGTTGGCTCTGTCACTCCTGAACTTTCTCCAAACTGCTTCCCCTTTTAAAGGACTCCAGTAAAACAATCAAGACACACTTTAAATGGGCAGAGTCACAGCTCTAGCTAATCAAAAGGCCACACTCACAATTGCCACATCTTCATGGAAACAATGTATTCATAAGAATTTCCACCCTACAAATACTGAATCAGGATTTAAAGAAACCTGGATGCCCCCACAAGATTAGATCAGGATTAAAACATGGCTTTTCTGGGGTACATAATAGTAAACTGGCACACACCCTCCAAACTCAAAACCCCTTGGTTCAGGGAGGTTTGTGTCCAGGATCAAACTACCTTCCCCTCACTCTGTCTCCTGCACAGTAGTACATATCCATGTCCTCTGAAGTTGTAGCACTCACATGCAAAGAACTTTTCCTTGGACATGTCTCTGGAGATGGAGATACAGCTCCAGAAGGATAGACTGCATTCTTCTGGTTAACTCCAGAACAAATTTTCCCTCCATCCACTGCAGCTTCATCCCTGAGAACTGGTGAATCTAATGCCAATAATAATTTCTGGTTGTTATGAAATAACCAGAGACAGCTGGTTTCTGGAAAAGCTTCAACTCTCTTGGGCCCCTTCAGCAGCTGCAGCTGGAACAAGACATCTGGGGAATGAGAACAAATTCCTTTCAGTCATGTGCAGTCACAGCCATACACATCAACCCATGTCTGAAATCTAAGACACTCACCATGGTTTAGGTCCCTCTTAAACAAAAGGGAGTTGGAACAAGGGGTCTACCTCAGTGGGTGGGAAACAGAAGTGATTAGGATGTTTGAGTCTGTGCATGCTTTATTTGTTGGTGAAAGATGAGGGTTTCTAGAAATTTCTGTGTCTGAAAACCTTTCAGGAGATGATCAAAGATTTAATTCCTTAAATTTCAATAAAGTTAAGGGATTTTATTTTCACCAGGCTCCTTGGGGATAGCCACACAAAAACAGACTCCACTTCTTAAAGGCTTAGACTATGAGGCCCAGATTGTGACTGAATCTAGGTGTATTTTCTTCTTCTCATCACACCAACTCCTGATAACCTAATTATCCACAGCTGTCACTCTCCAAAGTGCTTGAATATGATTTAACTTTAGCACTTTATAAACAATATAAAATTGTCATAGTCATTTTTCTTTAACTACATATACAAGCCAGTATTAATGTTGAGTTTATCCAGAGGATATTTTTGTTCTAATCAATACATAGGTGCCTTTAGGTGAATGCATATAATACAGTCAGCATGGAATCATACACAACAATCCAACCTTTCCTCACAGGGGCAGGATAGGAAGGAGAGTCTTTGAACAGAAGTATCAGCAATCACCCACTCCCTGAAGCCTCAGAAGGAGAGTAAATCACTGAACAGTTGTATAAACTAAAGATGATGAGAAATATGTATTGTGGAGTTGAGGGAAGGAAACTGATACTAAGAGGGGAAATTTGGTTTGCACAGAGCACACTGTACATGGTGATATGGTGGGCCTGGTTCCTAAAGGAACATTACTTCCTTCTACGTCATGGTAGGGGTTTGTTCTCTTGAAAATACATACAGATGTCTACCTTGTTTTGACCCCTAATGAGAGATAGTGTCCTTGGGATCATTACTTTGTGTCTGAAATTCTAATAACTGGTGATGATCTCCACAATAAAGTATCTAAAGTCACATCAGCCATAACAGTCATTAAACAGGATATTTGAAGGTCCCTAGGGGAGTATTTTGAGCCCAGGGACAGTATATTACAAACCCTGAAAGATATCTGTACCCAACAGGCTCCCATGCACTTGTACTGAAAGCTCAGCTTCTTCAGCCCTCCCTGCTTGAGGGCAGGGGTTATCTGGACTAACACTCACACCCCATCTCTGTGCCTATCACACAGTAATACACAGCTGTATCCTCAGAAGTTACAGAGCTCAGCTTCAGGGAGAAATGGCTCTTGACCATGGCTTTGAAGAGGTGGCTGCAGATTGAGGGATGTGTAGTATATGTTTCTATTATAATGTATCTGCCTGAAATATGGCCACACCTTCCACTGGTGTTCCCAGATCTGGTTCTAGCAGTATCTTCTGGTTGTGATGAAGAATTGAAAGAAAACATGAGAGGGAGAGGGCCTACAAGGGGTTCACCTGTCCTGATCCTGATTCCTAACGCTGTACCTGGGATAGGACACTTTGGGACAGAAAAATCTGAATCACACACATCATAGATTTTACCCCAATCACACCATTCCTAAAACCCAAAAGAGGCTCACAGCTGAGATCTGTCACCAAGAGGAGGAAGGACTAATAAGATTTTATGTTCTTTTGCATGAACCCCATTAATATCATGCAACTTCTCTCCAGGATAATAAATATTCTGACTCAAGTAGCAGAGTGCAGCATTTTCACCCAGGAGCCCAGGATGTGGTTTGTATGTGGGAGACGTGTATAAAGATGGGAAGGCTTGATGGGCATCCCCCCTCTGGACACTCCTAGGAGGAGGGTGACTGGCTGAAATCCAGTGTGGATATGGATTCTGGATTCATTGACCACAAGTCTCCTCCATCCATAGCGGGTGAAATCAGTCAAGAAAACATTCAGAGAGCATGGGGTGTGGCACAAGAACAACAGGGCTGACTCATGTTGTCCTGGAGGTATTATATGAAGCTCTGTGAAGACACATATACACACTAATAACTAGATGTCCCTGGTCTCTCAGGCTCCTTCTTCCACCAACTTTCCTAGCACCCTTATGGACTCCTCCTCTGCTTCCTGCACTTATCTTCTTTCTTGCTATATAGTTCCCAGATGATTTGTTTAATGTATGCTCTGTACTTTCTCATCATTTTCAGGAACAGTTTTTCAAGTTTCATAAAATGAAGTTGAAGATGTATTAGAAATGTCTTGAAGCAGTTCAATGACATGATTTCCATCCGAATTTTTAGTGATTACTTTGTGATTCACATGATTCTCCAAATATTGAATATATTTCAAGACATCAATATATCAGTATTTTATAGTAATGAAAAATGTATCTATACATATAGTATAATTTATATGACAAATTATAAAAATACAGAATTATATATTGACCTATTCCAATAATCACTCTAAGTCATCTTATTAATTCCAAGGTTTTGTCAATAGACTCCCTTGGTTTCTTTGGGGAGTTTCATCTCTGAGAAGTGGATACCATTTTAACTTTCCTATTTTAAGTCTATAGTTTCTTACATATATAGTACTATTCTGTCTGGATCCTTAAGATTAGTTCTGTATAACCATTATGCAGTCTTGTAAATTTAATGTACAAAATATCATGAAATTAATAAGTAAAATGTACATATTTCTACATTGTAAAACCAAAACCATACTCTTGTACATTTTATATGGTACCAAAGTTGTGGGCTGTTACTATCACAGGCATTCTCTAAATTAAGAAATAAATTAAGTAGTCTTCCTTCCTTACCTTAGGTTTTGATGTTAAGACTATGATAATGATCACAATAAAGAGATAATAATTACTAGCCTGTTATTTATAAAAATATGAAAATGAAAACTGATGATTTCATGATAGATTATAGATGCTTGAATATAAACTATACATATGTTTTAAATTTCTAAGATTGTTGACTATAATTATTTATATTTATTATAATTATATATTATAATAATTATAATTATTTCTACACTGTATTCAAGTTATTTTGTTAGTGATTTACTTAAGGTTTAAAACATCAAAATTTAAACCAATCTAGTTCAGATTAAAACTAATTAAAATTCAATATTGTACAAAAACTATTACATTTTAGATCTATTCCTCCCACATTTTATCACTATTGTCATATAAATTTCATCTTTATATGTTACACTAATCAAAAAACAATGGCAATTACTGATTTATGCTGCAGTCTTCTAATTTAAATAGGAGAGGAAGTTTTGGATTCCAGTTGCTATTTAATGTACTTTCATTTCAGCTTGAATGACTTTTATTATTTCATATAGGAAACTTCTATTAACAAAAACTTGTTTCATATTTGTTTATATGGAAATATGCAAATTTCATTTTTCATCACTGAGGAATAATTAATCAGAACAAAGCATTCATTGCTAAATGTTTTCCTCAGCACTTTGAATATGTCACCCTACTGTCTTCTGGTTCCAAGGATTCCTCTAATAAGTCAGTATTATTTGGAGTAATGCTTAATCTAATCACTGGAAGCTTTGAAGGAGGACTCAGAAGAGACAGGCTCTCTTCCTGCTTCAGCTGGTAAGCCTCTCCTGTGGAGTTCGTCTAGACCCTCCATAGGAATTGTCAGCTTCACAGTCTGTCCTGCAGATTTTGGACTCTGCATTCCCATGGTTATGTGAGACATTTTTATAAATTTTATATTTGCAAGTGTTTCCTGTTGATTCTGTTTCCCTAGAGAACCCTAACTAATACAACTTGGTACCAGGAATGGTTCTTAAGAAACAGAATCTTTAAAATGGGATTTATGAATGGTTTTCCACTCTGACTGGACTCGAAGGCACTAAGGATCTGATTCCCATAATCAGAATGACACTCCCAATCATGGCGTGAGTTCGCAAAAGAGATGGTCAAAATATCACCATTCGCGTCTCCTAATGCTTCACTTGTACAAAGCTAAGCTCTGGGTGATAATATTTTTGACATGTTTATGGAGTTTTGTGGCAATAAGAGGTATAGAGACGTTGGCTGGTTGTTGTTAGAGACACTGGATACATTAAGGAGTGAAAGGGATAGGTTTAAGGCTTCAAACAAGAAGCTTAAGCACTGTCTGACAGATTTAGAAGTTTCTATGAGTATCCTGAAGGAAAATCTTATTTCCTGTAGCTGTAGACTTGAGATCTCTAAAAATCAGACTCAGAATCTTACTCCTAGAGTAGCAACTTTACAATGTAAACTGAAATCTCAATGTTGCATGGTGTCTGCCATTATCAGTGAGGGCACTGATTGGAAAGGAGTGGGACCCTGAAAAATGGGATGGTGACTGTTGTGGGGCGCACCAAAAGAGAGACCACATAATTCAAAACTGCAAGCCAATTTGGAGTCTTTATTAGCCGGCCGGCGACTGCCCCAGAAACTTCCAAGAAAGAAGATTCAGAGAGCAGCACCTAGAGGTTTTCAAGGTGTGCTTATAAAGGCTAAAATTATGTTGTGGTTTTGCAGTTACTAGCAAGCAAGTGTATCATAGAAGCAGAAAAATGCCGTTAGTTGTTGCCAAAACATCCTGTTCTCTCAGTTTCTTAACACTGGTTATTGTTTAACTCTTGGGGACATTCCGCCCCAATGTTGTGGGGACTTTCCCATCTTGGGCCTGATTAATTGCTCCTGCTTGGGCCTGATTGATTGCTTCTGGCCCTCCACATTCCCCACTGGTTTTATGAGAGAATCAAATCATTGTTTCTTTATTTTGAATATAAATTTGCTGATATTGGGTTCCAAGGACTAATAATTTAACAGTTTGTATTTTTCTTTGCACGTATGAGGTTAGACAGTTGATTATACAGGGTCCAAACATTAAGCTTAATAATATGAGAATTAGGGGCCCTGCTATGGCAGACAAGAGCATGGTCAGCCATGGGGACTGGGAAAATAAGTTTTCATATTACTGGCTGGGGTCCCGTCCACCGGGTCTCCAAGGTGGCTGGCTGAAGCATCTTTATCCAGACCAGGTCTCCAGGCTGCACCTGAAATAGATCTTTTTTAGAGGCAGGATTTGTTGGTCCCAGATGGGCTGCCTTCACCAGTTCCTGAGTTTGCTGGGTGGTAGATTGCAGGGCCTGTAATGATTTTAGAAGAGAATGGTTATTTAATTCAGCTATTCCCCCCCCCCCAATTTAGGGATTAGTGGAGGTGGTTGTTTAAACATGATTTTATATAGGATAATTCCCTTAACACAGGGAGTACATCTAGTCCTTAGGAGGGACTAACAGGTATTTGTATCCATAAGGGCCAGGTAATATTTCCGTGAAGTCTACTTCCCACTGCTCTCCTGGGGCTTGTCCCCTCAGCCTGGTTCCTGGAGGTATTTCTTTCCCTTGGCCGGAATTTACCTGGGCACAGATGTGGCATCTGGATGACACCTGCCAGGCTTATTGCTGCAACTGGGGGATGTAATAATTTCTCTGTAAAAGTTCAGTTAGTTTCGTACTGCCCAGGTGTGTACTTTGGTGAACCTGGGTAAACAAATTTTTCCCCAGCTGCTCTGGCACTAGGATTCTCCTGTCTGGGAGAATTTTCCAACCATCCGGATCTGCTTTAGTGCCCATAGTCTTGCCCAATCTAATCTCTTCCCCGGTATATTTTGGAGGGCTCAGCAATACATGCCCCGGCAGAACATATATTGCTGCAATGCAATACAGCAATACAGTACATTGCAGAAGTGTCTGCAATGTCCCCAGTGGTTTTTGGGCAACGTCTTTTGCTGTTTCATCAGCCAGGGCATTTCCTCTGGCGATTTGAGTTTTAACAGTCTGATGTCATTTGTAATGTATAACAGCTACCCTTTTTGGCAACCAGATAGCCTCTAGCAAGGCGAGTATTTCTGGTACATTTTTTATTTCCTCTCCTCCTGATGTCAAAAGGCCCCGTTCCTGATATAGTGCCCCATGGACTTGTGCAGTTGTGAAGCATACCTGCTGTCCATGTAGATGTTGACAACCTTCCCCTTTCCCCACCTTAGGGCATGGGTCAGAGCTGTTAGCTTGGTCTTCTGGGCTGAAGTCCCATGTCCTAGAGCCTGAGCCCAGATGACCCGGTCCACAGTTACCACTGCTGCCCCCACATGCCTGATACTCTCCGAGACGTAACTGCTTCCATCTGTATATAATTCTTCATCAGGATCTGGCCAGGGGTTGTCGGTGAGATCAGCTTTCAGGTTCCTGAGAGATTCCAAAATCTTGCAACAGTCATGGATGGGCTCGGATGGGTCATCATCCGGAAGCAAGGTGGTAGGGTTAAGAGCTGCGGTTTCTAAGAAGCGGATTCTTGGGGGATCCAGCAGCAGGACCTGATATTAGGTTATCCGGATGTTTGACAGCCATCTCTCAGGCGGGCTCCTTGGTAATGTTTCTACTGAATGTGGGGCCACTATATGTAAGTCCTGTCCCAGCATTAATTTAGATGCTTCTTTCACTAAAATGGCCGTGGCAGCAATGGCTCAGAGGCAGCTTGGCCACCCGGCCACCACATAGTCTAGTCTTTTAGACAGGTAGGCAACCAGCCTTTTCCATGGCCCTAGTGTCTGAGTGAGGATTCCTTTTGCTATTCCTCAGGTTTCAGCAACGTGGAGCTGAAAAGGTTTGGACAGGTCTGGTAAGGTTAAGGCAGGGGCACTCACAAGTGCTTGTTTGAGTGTTTTGAAGGCTTTGTGCTCAGTCTCATTCCAGGTTAGGGCTTCTTCCTTTCCCCCTGTGCTAATGTACAGAGGTTTGGCTATTTCTGCAAACCTGGGAATCCAGAGCCGGCAATATCCAACTGCTCTTAAGAATTCCCGCACCTGCCTTTTTGTTTTTGGTTGTGGTATTTTTAGGATAGCTTCAATTTGATTAGAAGACAGGGCTCTTTTTCCCCCTTTTAATTCATACCCTAAGTACATTGCCAAACTAGTGCAGAGTTGGGCCTTTTTGGCTGAGACCTGATAGCCCAGCTGAGCTAACTCCTGTAACAAGTTTGGTTGCTTTTTTACAATCTGACAGGTTATTAGCTGCCAGTAGGAGGTCATCTACATATTGTAACAGGTTACCTCTGGATGCTTTTGTCTCTAATGAGCCAGATCCTGGCTTAAGGCCTCATCGAACAGGGTGGGGGAATTTTTGAAACCTTGTGGCAACTGAGTCCAGGTTAATTGTCCAGAGAACCCCCCCTCTGGGTCAGTCCATTCAAAAGCAAAGATGGGTTGACTCACCACAGCCAGGGGAAGCAAAAAGAAAGCATCCTTTAAGTCCAGAACAGTGTAGACCTGCTGGCTGGGAGGTAACAGGCTCAAGAGTGTATATGGGTTAGGCACAGTGGGGTGAATGGTTTCAATTTTTTTTGTTTATCTCTCGGAGATCTTGCACTGGCTGGAATTTTTTTTTTTTTTTTTTTTTTTTTTGCAGTAGGTGCATTGGTTTGCACCTAGGTCCAACTTTTTCCTTGGTTTCCCTTTCTTTTTTAATGGTTTCCCGTTTACCTTTTTGTTTTTCCTGTTCAGCCATTGCAGATACTAAAATTTTGGCTGTTTTTTGGACTGTGTGGTCCTGGAGTCATCTCTGTTATTAAAAGTCTTTTGGGCAATTTCTATCAGTTCAGACAGCACTTTACTCTTAAATTCTTCTAATTTCTGTATTTTTTTTTCTTATACCTGTGGCCGACTGGGTGACAAATGCTATATTTACAGCTATATTTACAGCTCACCTATTTTCGGGGGCCTCTGGATCTATAGGGGTGTACAAGCGGTATGCCTCCAGGAGGCACTCAAGGAAAGTGGCCCGAGATTTGTCCAGCTTTTGTATGGTTTTGCTTATCTGAGACAAGTTGGTCGGCTTCTTGGCCGCCACTTGTATTCCCCAGAGCAGTCTGGTGATACCGATTGAGAGCCTCCTTACCTCTATCAGTGTTGGGGCCCCATCTGGGACAGGTGGAGGGGAACACAGTCTCTAATCAGGTTGATTAAGTAGTAGGTTGTCCATCAGGTCCAAGAATTAACTTTTTCGCCTCTCCCCTGACTCGGTCTCATTCCTCGGAGGTGAAGAGGGCCTGGCGGAGCTGTTGGCAGTCATCCCAGGTGGGCTGGTGGGTAAAAAAGACAGTCTCCAAGAGGGAGATGGGCCCTTGGGGCTTTTCAGAGAAAGAAGGATTGTTTTTTTAAAATTATATAGATTGCTAGAGGAAAAGGGGATATATACCATGAAAGGTGGGTGGTCATCCCCCGGGGCAGGGCCAACCTGCCTCGAGAGTAAAATTGGAGACTAAGAGGGCCATTTTGGCTTGGGGGGGGGTCTTTCTTTTTAGAACTCCAGGCAAGACCATAACCACTTGGGTTTTTCTGTTAAAATTTTAATCCAAATTAGTATATAGGGGATTTGGTCAGGGTGGCCTGGATTACCAAAAATTGTTCTTTGGACTTCATAAGCCACAGATAAATCTGTGGTTCCCTCAGGAGGCCACCCAGGACCAAAAATTGGCCACTCCCATGAGCAGAATGTTTTCAAGTTGAAGGCATTGACAGGGGCTCTATAGTCTTCAGCCTTCCACTGAAATTCCTGGAAATTTTTCAAAAAACATTGAAGGGGAGTATAGACAGATAAGCTTGACTGACATATGGCAATTATGACAAGAACGACACAGAATGCAACAGAACAACACAGAATGCGATGAGACCAACAGATGAGAGCAGGGACAAACTAAACCAAGACACACAAAAGCCTTATCCTTAATTGATTCCTAACCAGAAGCCCCGGGCAACTTCTTGCTCTGGGACCTGACCTTGGAAGTAATGCTGCATCCAGCCTTCCAGAGGTCCCTGACCTGGATCCAGTCACAGACCTGTACTCACCGGTGAGGTTCCCAGAAACAGATGACTCCACCAGATTTTGTATAATTTCAGAGGGTCCTGTAGAACCGGCCCAGTTCCTGGTCCTTGCCTGGGGTGGAGGAACATCTCTCCGAGGCCTTCCCCTAGGCTGGGCCTCAGTTCCAGGGGTGGTCCCCAGGACCTGTGGTCACCAGATGTCCCATTATGGACGATCTCGCTGGGGCTTCCAAATGTTGTGGGGAGCACTGAAAGAGAGACCACATAATTCAAAACTGCAAGCCAATTTGGAGTCTTTAATAGCGGCCAATGACTGCCCCAGAAACTTCCAAGAAGGAAGATTCAGAGAGCAGCACCTAGAGGTTTTCAAGGTGTGCTTATAAAGGCTAAAATTATGTTGTGGTTTTGCAGTTGCTAGCAAGCGTGTCATAGAAGCAGAAAAATGCCATTAGCTGTTGCCCAAACACATCCCGTTCTCTCAGTTTCTTAACATTGGTTATTATTTAACTCTTGGGGACATTCCGCCCCAAGGTTGTGGGGACTTTCCCTGCTTGGGCCTGATTAATTGCTCCTGCTTGGGCCTGACTGATTGCTTCTGAACCTCCACAGTGACATATGGATTGATGATGTCGGGGGTGAGGTTGAAACCCTAGGTCATGCTGAGTTTTCTCTAGATAACCCTGTAATAGTCTGCCCTGAGGACATAGCCTCCCCACCTCCAGCCTGCCTTGAGGAGTTGGCCACCCAACCTCCTCCTGAAGGGATTAGCCCTAGAGTGATTAATCCTGTTTCACCAGATGAAACTGCAAATGAATGCCCTGAAGCAAATGGCTTGCAAGATATTTCTAATTCTTTTCATGACCCACTCCCACCACTCTTCATTTCTTCCAGACCTATAGCTAGACTAATGTCCCAACTGGCCCCTAAAGGTGAGGTACAAAGTATCACACATGAGGAGGTATGTTATACTCCAAAAGAACTGAGTTTTCTAATTTATATAGACAGAAATCAGGGGAGTATGTGTGGCAATGGATTTTAAGGGTGTGGGATAATGGTGGGAAGAATAAAAGGCTGGATCAGGCTGAATTTATTAATATGGGTCCACCAAGCAGAGATTCTGCATTCAATGTTATAGGTCGAGGGGTTAGAAAAGGTATTAAGTTTGTTTGGATGGTTAGTTGAAACATGGATCAAAAGGTGGCCGACATTAACTGAGGTTGAAATGCCAGAACTGCCCTGGTATAATGTAGATGAGGGGATCCAGAGGCTTAGAGAGATTCAGTGAGAGCAGAACAAATGACATAGCCACAAGAAGCAGAGTCCATCAGCCAGTGACCTTTGGAGATGAAGAAGGAAAATGTCTCCCGGGGAGCTTCGTGAAAGGAAGCCAGGAGAAGAAGCTAGCAGATGATGCCATGTTCACCACATGCCTTTCCAGATGAGAGAGAAGCCCTGACTATGTTCACCATGTGCCCTTCCAACTGAGAGGGAACTGTGACTGTGTTCCCCAAGGTATCTTTCCCTGGATGCCTAAGATTGGACATTTCTATAGACTTGTTTTAATTGGGATATTTCTCGGCCTTAGAATTGTAAACTAGCAACTTATTAAATTCCCCTTTTTAAAATCCATTCTGTTTCTGGTATATTGCATTCAACAGCTAGCAAAACAAAGAAAACATTATCAATAGTGACAAACAGTAGCTACTTCATGAGTTACCTGTTTTGGAAATCTCTGACATATTTACAGGGAGAAGTAATGATTAAGCTGGAGAGTATCTCCAGATTTCTGGGCTACCTGCATGACTCCTGGAAAATCCACCATAGAATATGGAGATATTTCCCTAGAATCTTAAATGTAATCTGGAAAATAAATGTTATTTGCATGAAAGAGACCCAAAGTAGACAGCAGTGAAGGTCTATGGGGAAGTCTCAGTCCCTCCCATAGAAACTTGGAACAAGAAGGGTGGTCCATTCCCCAGAGATGACCCTCTTATTATTGTAAGCCCAGGGACCTGGAGCTCCAGGTCAGAAAAATTGTCATTCTTGAGAGAGAGGGCATTTATGATGCACAAATAAAATCAGATTTCATGAAAAAAAGAGAAATAGGGAAATGTCTAATATGAACACTGTCCTGCCACAAACAGCTTTTGTGAAGCACACACCTACTCTTTATCCTAACATCATTCTCAGCATGACCTGGGAGAATGGTGGGATGGTATATATTATACAGATCAAGATATCCCATAAACCACAGGCCTGGGATCACATACAAGATTAGCCTTTAATTGCCACATGGCTTGGGCAGATCATTGTATACTCCTAGGTGGTTCCTCAACTCTAGAATGGGCCTATGTATACCTACCACCTTGATGTTAGGGGAACACAGGAGGTGATGACTCTCAAGGAGGTTTTGGTATTCAATGATGTCAAATCTATATTTATGACACTGATACTCATTATTTTAAAATCATATCATATTCTCAGTGCACATCTGGAGAGCTTCTCCATGTAGCCACAAATCCCCTGTGCTCTAGTCTAGAGTGGAAATCATGATGGTCCTCAAATCTCCCAGCACTTACTTCACCCTCAGGATTTCCCAGTTCACAGCTGTGATCTGGGTTTTCGAAATCTGCATTCAAATTTCTACTTTTTTTTTGTTGCTAGAATATGCTGGTTCTTGCACCATAGTCTACACTTCTATGTTAAACTGACTGATAAACTTTGTGTCACTGCCTCTTCCTTTTCTCTGTGTAAGTTAGAACCTTGGTAGTACCTGATACATGGGTTATTGAGAAAGACTGTTCTAGTTTGCTAGCTGCTGGAATGCAATATACCAGAAACAGAATGGCTTTTAAAAAGGGGAATTTAATAAGTTGCTAGTTTACAGTTCTAAGGCCAAGAAAATGTCCCAATTAAAGCAAATCTACAGAAATGTCCAATCTAAGGCATCCAGGGAAAGATACCTTGGCTCGAAAAGGCCAGTGAAGTTCAGTTTCTCTCTCAAGTGGAAGGGCACATGGCAAACACAATCAGGGCTTCTCTCTCAGCTGGAAAGGCATGCAGTGAACACAGCATCATCTGCTAGCTTTCTCTCCTGGTTTCTGGTTTCATGAAGCTCCCCGGGAGGTGTTTTCCTTCTTCATCTCCCAAGGTTGCTGCCTGGTGGACCCTCTGCTTCATGGTGCTGCAGCATTCTCTGCTCTCTCAATCTCCCATTCTCCAAAATGTTTCCTCTTTTATAGGACTCCAATAAACCAATCAAGACCCACCCAAATGCGTGGAGACATGTCGTCACCTAATCCAGCTTAACAACCACTCGACTAAATCACATCACCCAGGGAGATGATCTGATTACAGTTTCAAACATACAGTACTGAATAGGGATTAGTCTACCTTTATGAAATGGGATTTTGATTAAAAATGGCTTTCCTAGGAGGCATACTTCCTTTCAAACCAGCACAGCTTTTAAAAAGAGGAATTTAATTAGTTGCTAGTTTGCAGTTCTAAGGCTGAGAAAATGTCCCAATTAAAACAAGTCTATAGAAATGTCCAATCAAAGGCATCCAGAAAAAGATATCTTGGTTCAAGAAGGCCAATGAAGTTCAGTGTTTCTCTCTCATGTGAGAAGGCACATGGTGAACACAGTCAGGGTTTCTCTCTCGGCTGGAAGAGCACACAGCAAGCACAGCATCATCTGCTAGCTTTCTCTCCTGGCTTCCTGTTTCATGAAACTCCCCAGGAGGCGTTTTCCTTCATCTCCAAAGGTCGCTGGCTTGCAGATTCTCTGCTTCGTGGTGCTGCAGCATTCTCTGCTCTCTCTGAATCTCCCATTCTCCAAAATGTTTGCTCTTTTATAGGACTTCAGAAACTAATCCAGACTCACCTAAATGGTTGGAGACAAGGGTTGCTTGTTCTTTGTTGTTGTTGTTGAGTTGTATGATTTCTTTATGTACACAGGATATCAAACCTTTATCCAAAAGGTGCTCTCCAAATATTTTCTCCCATTGAGTGGCTGTCTCTTCACCTTTTTGACAAAGACAGCATTTGACATTGAGGAGTTCCCATTTATATTTTTTCTTTTGTGGCTTATGCTTCAGGTGTAAAGTTTAAGAAGCTACCTGCTATTACTAAGTCTTGAAGATCTTTCCAAAACATTTTCTTCTAGGAGCTTTATAGTATTGGTTCTTATGTTTTAGATGTTTGATCCAATTTGAGTTAATATTTGTATAGGGTGTAAGATAAGTGTTCTCTTTCGTTCTTCTGGCTATTGATATCCAGTTCCTCTGTGCCCATTTATTGAAAAGGCTATTTTGCCCCAGTGCAGTGGATTTGGGGGCCTTGTCAAAGTTCAATTTACCATAGATTTGATGGTCTATTTCTACACTCTTGACTCAATTCCATTGGTCAATATTTCTATCTTTGTGCCAGTACCATGCTGTTTTGACCACTGTGGCTTTATAAGAAGTTTTAAAATCGAGGACTATTATTCCTCCCACTTCATTCTTCTTTTTTAAGGATGCTTTTAGCTATTCAGAGTCTCTTTCCCTTCTTGATGAACTTTGTAACTAGCTTTTCTATAGCAGCAATATTTTTTTTAACATTTTCAAAGTAATCACTCTACACATCTAAGAAAAAGTCCTATCATAATGTGATATTAGCAAAATATGGGAGCCTCTGCTTTCTGGATATTGCTGATTTGTTTGTGCGTGTGTGTTAAAAGCATTACTCATGAACAAATTCATATGACTTGAGTAAGTATTCTTCAATTTCCAAGTTGGAAGTCTCAGTCTAGATACTTTTTCTAAACTATGTATTCATCAACTCCATTTTCTCTTGTACAGAATATTTATGATTCATTTCACTGAACAATTAAGAAATCAGTGAGAATTCATATTCTGTATAGAGTGAAGAACACTAAATAAATAAGTTTATCAAAAGCTGGTTAGAATAACATCATCAGGCATGTCAGGCCCATCCATGTGTGTAAGACCTAAATTAAAGTGGAAAATTTGATTGCCAACACCAGCTTTATTTGTGTGTATATTTCAAACCCAAGTGAGTTTTGTTTCTACACAAAGAATAATCACTTGAAATGTTTCTCTAGAAGATGGAAAATATAAAAATGTGGCAGTTATTCTTTGTCCTGCAAAGAATTGGCACAGGAAGAAAAAAACTGGACAGAAAGAAAGCGAGGAAGATTCTGTCTCCAGCCAGAGTCCTGAGTCTATTTTTTTCACTATTTACAGGTTAAAGGGGCCATTTGGAGTTAAGCTATCCTTCAATCACCAAGGGAAGGTTCCCCATTGCCTTAAGAAGGTAGCTTTCATTTAAGAACAAAGAAGGAATTTTCCCATGTATAGGAGATGTTCTAGATAAGCAAATGGCACAGATAAGCAAAGCAGAGAGATATGCGAATGGCACAGAGAAGCAAAGCAGACAAACATTTTGAACTGTTTTCAGCATCAAATCTATGAGCAGACAAATGAACACACAAGCGCAGTGGTTTTCTACTGCTTGAGGATGTGCAAGCACAGAGCAAGTTTACAATGTTTTAACCATATCCTCCCCACATCTCCCCCCTTTTGATTTATTATTGCTGTTGATGTTGATGATGGCAATGACTGCAAAGGTGAAGCTGCAACTACGGCTGCTAGTTGTTGTTCAGTCTGGCAGAGATGAGAAATCATAGAACAAATCATTCTGAGGGCTGAAAGAAATAGAAGAACTATAAGTATACCAAATGTGGATAAGATCCAGATTCAAATATTGAATCCATGAAACCAATTAAATGGTTTAAGCCACTTAAGGTTATCATTTAAGGTATCAAAGACTTTTTGTTGAGTAAGTAGCTGAATTTGTGATAACTTTTTCTAGATGAGATTGCAATTATTATTATTATATATTATTATTGCAATTATTATTGCAATCTCTCCTTGAAGATGAGAGGAGAAAGCTCCTTGAAGGTGGGATTTTGCTAGTTCCCAAGAATAAGGTTATTCATTGCAGGGCAATGGAGTGATACATATTTTATTATGTTGCCAATCATATTACAGTTCCTGTCTTGTAAAAAGAGTTTGTTGTCTTTCACCTAACGATAAGATTGATGATTCTAAAGCATCAAGTTGGGTTAATATCCCATTATTAATCTGGGTTTGAACAATCACTTCATCAGTGATATTGGTCATAATTTGATTGACTGTATGAGCAGTCTGAACAGATTAAGCTAGTGCAGCAAGAGCTATAGTTGCTGTGGCAGCAATTATGATGGTAGAGATTATAAAGGCAAATAAAATACCAAGAAATCTTTTGGTCATATATTTGATGAGAGCCTTATTGAATTATGCAAAGCTAGAAGACCCCTCACAGGGAAGGGAAAAGTTAACTGGTATCCATAACTGTGCTTGTCTCCTTAGAATAAATATAGAGGTTATGTTTAATTGAGTAACATTTATGGGAGAAAGAGGACAAAGGGGAGAATCCCATACTTGTGTTGAGATAAATGGTATCATTGGCATAGGTAATTGTATTATGAGATGTTAATAATAGGAGAAAGGTGTGAGAAGTAAAAATATTACAGATTAGAATGATTTGGAGTTAAGTTTAGCATGTAATTTTTAATATGAGCGTAATTTCCATGAGATATAACCTATCAAAAAAGGACAGCCCAAGGCACCACACTTTAGTTAGGCATCGGCAGATTATGGTGGTGGAATTATGGATTATAGTTTGAAGAACAGGGCCTGAAAGTCCTCCATTAGTCCAAGTAATACTTTTACTAGATGGGCTAGAAAATAGACCGATTATTGCTGGTAAAGTGGCCTCAAGGGCCCCAATTGAGAATAGTGAGATTATAGGAACTGGAAAAATTTGTTTTATGAGCCTCCACAGAATGACAGGGAAGCCAAACAACATTACATGTTCTAGTTTGCTAGCTGCCAGAATGCAACACACCAGAGACAGACTGGCTTTTAATAAAAGGGGATTTATTAGTTAATGTATAGTTCTTCAGAGGAAGAATTCAGTATGTAATAAGGCAGTAACAATATCTGAGCGACATGCGTCCCGGGTGGAATCATGTGTAGGCCTGCTGCATGAAACAAGACTTTAATTTTCCCTTCATAATTTGAGTCAGTAACTCCTGGAAGTACTTTAATTCCCCTCAAATTATAATTTGACCTTCCTAAAACTAATCCTATAACCCTTTGGGTAAAGGTCCCCATACCCCTGTAGGGGCTATATAAATTGCTTCAGGATCTTTTAAAAGTAATTCTTTGGTAGTGATTAAATTTAATCCAGGGGTGCTTGTAAATCTCCAACTCATCTGGGTTTTAAGTCCAGAATGACTGTCTGATTGGAGACATCCACTGGGGTGTTGGCCCTTGGCTCTTTGGGTTTTTTTGGGCACTGGAGCAGGCACCCCTCCCCCAATTTTCTGACCACAGTTTTCCATTCTTAGTGAATCTGGAATGACATTGATTAGTTTAATGACATCCTTTCCCACATCTCCAACAATCTGAAGTAGGAAGCTTTTGCCCCTTAAAACGTTGTTTACACTCTTTTTAAAAATGGTCTTCTCTCCAACGCTTAAAGGATACCCTGGTTTTTGGTTTGAGTAAAGTAGCTGTTCTAGTCTACCAAAGCTGCCAGAATGCAACACACCAGAGACAGATTGGCTTTCAATAAAAGGGGATTTATTTAGTTCCTTCAGAGGAAAGGCAGCTAACTTTCAACTGAGGTGCTTTCTTACATGGGAAGGCACAGGACAATCTCTGCTGGCCTTCTCTCCAGGCCTCTGGGTTCCAACAACTTTCCCTGGGGTGATTCCTTTCTGCATCTCCAAAGGTTTGGGCTGAGCTGAGAGTGCTGAGATGAAGTATGCTGAGCTGCTTGGGCTGTGTTACATTGCGCACTCTCATTTAAGCATGCAGACAATTAAATCAAACATCATTCATTGCAGCAGGCATGCTTCCTAGCCGACTGAAGATGTAATCAGCAACAGATGAGCTTCACATGCCATTGGCTCATGTCCACAGCAATAGAAATAGGCACCTTCACCTGGCCAAGTTGACACCTGAACCTAACTACCCATAGCAGCTAATGTGTGAGCCTTAAAAGTTTTAGTTCTGACATTCTGGCAGGCTTTAAGAAATTCCTCAACAGATTGAGCTATTGTTCTTATAGTTCCAATAGCCTTTTGAAAATCGATATTTGCATTTCATATTCTAATTGTAAGAGTAGTGTTTTGGCCTCTGGGTTGTCTACCTGGAGGGTTACAGCCTTCTGTAACCGATTAACAACATCAAGATAAGACTCTTGCAGATTGCTGAACATTGCAAATGAGCCTTGCTTTGATTTTTCCTCAGGAATTTTTCTCCAACTGAACAACTAGTTGGGAGCATTACTGAAAAAGTAGCTCATTTTGGGGGGCCTGACTTTAGGTTCTAAATAAAGTCCTATTCCCCGAAGCCTTTCAGTACCAATGGAATATTCTGGTTTAAATTTTTGATTGCTTGTTGAGTTGAACTTTCTTGATATTCTAATATCCAAACACTGTATTGGGCCAGAGTGACAAATGTTTGTACTAAAGTTTTCCAGTCCCATGGGCACATATGATAGCTTGATTCAACTGACTCGATTATTCCTGTAGTAAATGAATTTTGTAGTCCATTCTCATTAATGCTTCTACTTCTTTTATATAATTGGAATGGTAAGTGCTCATGGCATGCCCTGCCATTTTCTACTATGACTGGGAATGCTAGCCCTTCTTCACGTTCTTCAGCCTCCTTTATGCATCTCTCCACAGCAGTCACCATTTTCCATAAAAGAGAGTGGAAGTGGAAATTCACTTATTGAACAATGACTCTGACTTTAACATAGCAGTTGGAGGAGACAGAGGAGGAGATAGAGTCTCCTCTGAGATAGGCAGAAAATTAGAGGAATTTGTATGTAAAGGGCATAAAGCTGTTTTTATAGATCCCCAAGTTATTAGAGCTGAGGTCGGTACCTTCTGTCCCTATTTATATTTTCTTTTAAGATTTTTCCCTATCTGCTCCCAGATTTTTAAATCTAAAGTTCCCCTATCAGATATCAAGGGGCAGTGAATTAGAATTACAATTATTTGTAACAATGATTAAATAAAAGCTGACCCTTCTTTACTGAGCATTCTGCTGCTTTTAACAAATTCTGAAGTGTTTTTATATAGCTTGTTCCTTGGAAAGCCCTGTCCCATCTTGCTAAAAGGGGATGTGAAAAGGAAATTCCTCGCTTGCACTAACTAAAGTGGGCAGCTATCTCCAGTGATTGCTGCTGTCCAATACCTTAGGATGAACAGTTTCAGTTTCTCTGCTGCAGCTGAGATTCTCCTCTACTACACATACTGATCTCCCATGCCTGATATCGTATCCATATTTCAAGTTTCACTCCACATGTTTCCTCACACAGGGCACCATTTGTGGCAGTTATTCTTCATTCTGCAAAGAATTGGTACAAGAAGAAAAGAACCTTTGAAACAAACTCAGAAAGCAAGGAAGACTCTGTCTCCAGCCAGAGTCTTGTGTTTATTTTTTGTTTCCTATTTATGGGTAAAGGGGCCATTTGGAGTTAAGCTATGCTTCAAATCACCAGGGGAGGTTCGCCATTGCCTTGAGGAAGTAGCTTTAAGAACAAAGCAGGGATTTTCCCATGCATAAGAGGAGATGTTCCAGATAAACACATGGCACAAATAAGCAAAGCAGATATGCAAATGGCACAGGTAAGTAAAGCAGACAAATATGCAAATAGCACAGATAAACAAAGCAGACAAACATCTTGAGCTGTTTTCAGCTGTCATGCTGTTTTCAGCAAGTCTACGAACAGACAAATGAGTAGATAAGTGCAGTGGTTTTCCACTGCTTGAGAACATGCAAACACAGCAAGCTTACAAATGCTTTAATAATCTCCCCACATAAAAATATTTCTTAAAGATCATAAAAATGATCACTATCATGTTTGATGGATCCAGCATTTCAATAACATCCTTAATGTAATTATCAAATAGCTTTTTTTTCTTTAAAAATTCTTGTTTGGGTCAACTCTTTTAAGCTTCAAGGTATGAAGGAGAAGCTTAGCAATGATTTTTGATGAATAAGTCCTTATTCATTAAAAAATTGCTGCTGAAATGCAAATACCAGAAATGGAATGGCTTTTAAAAAGGGAATTCATTAAGTTGCAAGTTTACAGTTCTAAGGCTGTGAAAATGTGTAAATTAAGTCATCCAGAGAAAGAGATCTTAAATCCAAAGAAAGGACTGAAGTTCAGGGTTTCTCTCTCAGCTGGGAGGGCACATAGTGGCATTTTCTAGGTGTCTCTCCTCATTTCATAAGGCTTCCTGGGAACAGTTTCCTTCTGTATCTCTAAAGGCCTCTGGCTGTATGGGCTCTGTTGGCACTGAGGTTTTTCCAAAATGATCCCCTCTTCAAGGGCTCCAACAAGCAACCTCACCTTGAATGGGGGGGGGGGCACATGTCTCCATGGAAACCACCTAATCAAAAATTAGCACCTACAATTGGGTAGGTCACATCTCCATGAAAGCAATAAAAAAGATCTCACCCAGCAATACTGATGAGAATTAAAGGACATGGCTTTTCTGGGGTACATGACAGTTTCAAACTGGCACATTGAGCTTATAGTATAAATCACTTTTAAACTACATTATGAATAAAGTTGAGTCTTAAAGCCTTCTCCAAAACTTTAAAGAATTAAGACTCCAAGCTCTATTTATCATTGCAAGGTACTTCTACATGCAAGGTCTAATGAGCATCTCTGTAACCACCCATGACCATTCAAAGCCTATAGTTTATTTAGGGCTTCTACTTAACATACATTTGTGGAACTGTGATGTGTAGTAACTGGGAATGTGATAAGTCTTCTTATGCTGTACAGTTACTGACAGCCATTATGCCCTTCAAAGAAAAAAAGTTTTTAAAATCATTGAATATACACAGAGACTAAAAAGAAAAGAAAGAAAAATATGTAGACAACAGGTCCAGCAAAGTCCCAAGGAAGTAGACACACCTCCCACCTCAGGCTGGGCCTCACTGACCACATTGAAGATGAGACTTCAGTCCCCATTCTTCTTTGATATCCCATCTATAAGGGAGTACTGACTGATGAGCCACTCTCTCCAATGTTACACAAATAATTTCTAGAATTGAGATTTCTACTATAGCCCTAAAGAAAAAAAGGCCAATTTGTTTGGCCTACCTTGGATAAAACCCAACAGGACACATAGGTTATTGGTTACTCTATAAACAAATGCCAAAGGGGGACCATTTCATACTGCTCCCTGGAATCTAATTAAGACTGGTCTGCAAACAGCAAAAACACAAGGAAACAAAAGAGATTAGGCAGGCTCTTCATGGCCCCTTTTAAAAGCAGCACTTTGAAACAAGTAAATTTCTAAAATAGTTCTTAAGCCTGAATCAGATAAGGCTGGAACAAGATAAGAACCAGTCAACACACATGGCATTATCAACAAACAGCTAAAGGTGTCACTTCTAAAGCATCTGGGAACTCATCACCATTAAAAATTAACCAGCCAACCAACCAACACAAGCTCCTTCCCACAATTCTATCTGTCTACAGTCATCAGTTGGACCTGGGAACAGGAGGCAGTTATGTGCAGACTTTTGTGCAGAGTACTTTGAGAAGCGGCTTCCATATGGGAGAGTGGCTTGGCTTGAGTGGGAGGAGGTTGTCTGTGCAGAGGGACAATGGCAGTTGCCTGGCATGGATGCTGGGGCATGAGAGGGGTGAGCAGTGTCTTCAAAGGTCAGAGCCCAAAAGGGTGGGCACGTAAAATATGGGTGGGACAGAAATGGGAGATTGGTTACAAGAGGATAGTGAAAAAAAATCAGTTAATCAAATAAGCATATTACAGCGAATGGTGGTTAGGTTTTTCACTGTTGAAGAATTAGAAAAAGGAAAGGGAGAAAACTAAAATGGACCCCCTGGTGTTGGACAGGAATTGGAGGTTTCAGTGTGAAAGCATTATTTTCAATACATGTAAACAAAGAATTAAATGCAGATTCCTTTCATATACAGTGTGCTTATATTATTTTAAAACTGAATGTCATGTGTGTGCAAGCATGTTCAGGCTTCGTAGTCTACTGTGTATGGTGTTATGGGTTTGAGTGCGTACATACCTCCCAGTCTACTGTGTGTGTTGTGTATATTTGTGTGTTTTAGTCTGCCAGGCTGCCAAAATGCAATATACCATAAATGGGTTGGCTTTTATAACAGAAATTTATTAGTTTACAAGCTTACAATTCTGAGGATATGAAAATGTCTAAATCAAGGCACCATTAAGTTGATGATTTCTTCCTGAAGACTGGTTGCCAGTGACCCTAGATTCCTCTGTCACATGGCTTCTGCTGTTCTCTCCTTTCTTTTCTGAGTTTCTTTGCTTTCAGCTTCTTGGTTTTATGGCTTTCTCTCTCAGCTTCTATGAATTTACCTCTGTTTTACTCAGTTTCAGTCTCTTATAAAGGACTCCAGGAAAAGGATTAAGACCCACCCTGAATGTGGTGGGCTACATCTTAAGGTAAGATCATATCAAAAGTTTTTAGTTTCAGTGGGTCCACACCCAGAAGAAAGGATTACTTTAAGAACCTGATTTGCAGTGCAACCCCTTGGGCTGTCTTAGTGAAATGTTGCTCTTAGAATGTTCTTTTGGCTGTAGTAGAAGAAAACACAAAGATAATGGCTCAAACAGTACAATTACATAACAATCTGTGTTCTCTACCTTCAAATAATTTTTGAAGAATTTGACAGCTTCTCACGACCCTAATTCAAGCCATTATATTGACCATTTGGAATTCTGCTATAGCTTCCAAATAGTATACTTGTGCACTGCCTCCCTTCAGTAGTGTTCACATGTATGATAGTTCATGTCACTATTTTCTCAAAACCCTTCAGTGACTTCCCACCTTGCTCAGACTAAAAGCCAGGCCCTACAAAATTTAGACTACACTGCCTCTCTGCCTTCAGCCATTAATATGCTCCTTTCTTTTCTTTCAAGTTACAACAAACTTCTTGATGTTCTGTATACTCTCTCTCTTACCTTAGATCTCTGAACTTGCTTTTACCTCAGCTTCAGTTCTTTTCCCCAGATATTTGGGTGGCTGAATCATTTCCTTCTTATGTCTTCTCAAGATACGGCCTTATTAGATAATGTTGTTCTAAATACTCTACTTTAAATGGCATTCCATTCTCACTCCATCACTTTATATCTATTTACTTAATTTTCTTTACTGTTCTTATCACATTTATAATTATATAATACTTCATTATTATTTTAAAAATGAATGTCATGTAGAAATAATATTTTGGATACATATATTTTTTTAGATATAACAATCATGTTATACAAATTAATTTTTCCTTTTATTTTTGATTTCCAGTGATAATACTAGAAAACAAAATTAAATTTGTAGCTTGTATTTGTGACTCACATTATTTCCCTATTGGAATGAGCTGGTTTAGGCCAATAATGCTTTACTCTGATCATAGGAGGCTAGGATGCTGGCCAATACAAAACTAGGATTCTGCAAGTATACAAAAGGATCATGAATGCACGATCTGCCTGATCAGGTACACAGACTTTGTTATAAAAACTTAAATGTATATCTATATTTTCTGCTTCAGAATTTTCCCTGCATCACTGAGTTGCATCTCTGGTCATGGTACCGCTCCATCAAGTAGGAAAAAATAAGGTTGAGATTATATGCAGCAAAAAGTAAAAAAGTATGGACATATCACCATCATCCTCCCATGGGAAGAACTGTACAACCATACTAGTATCCTCCCTAAATTCCCCTTCCCCAGATCCCTGAGAAAACATAACTGTTTTGGGTGAAGATCCTCCCATGGCCCCTCTCACATGGAGTATGAGCACATATTAAGGTACATAAGCCAGTCCTTCATTCCTCTATCAAGAATTTCAAACACTCACTTCAATTTCTGAACAAATCATTACTCAGAGGATGAAAGTATGTTCTTTTGTTTGAACAAATATGACTTGGACTGATGGTCCAAAGAGGTGAAGTATTTTCTGTTTTCATTCTTTTAGTGCTTTCTTGAGTATTTGCACTTACAATCAGATAAGCTAAGGACAGTTCAGAGTAAGCCTCTATTCCTACCAGGATCCATTTGTAGCCTCCAGGAGCTACTGACATCAATCCAAGTTGCCTGCAATCCTCCCTGTTGGGATAATCTTTAACATAAGTATCTGCAGTCTCTTTCTCTCCTGTTGACAGAGGAAAGAGTTCTCATTGGAATTTTTGTACCACAGAATGTACAAGAGGGATGTGTCTGTGTTCAATGCATATCTGCTTAGCTGCAGCCCCAGTGCTTCCTGCAATGCTGACTCATATCAAGAAGCTTGATGGCTACCTCAAGCAAGCAACCAGGATATCTCTTCACCAGTTCCAATCACCTGTTGATCCTGGAAAGGGATTCTTCTGATGGCCATTGATATATCCTACTTTAAAGCACCTCACAAATTCTCAGTGATTTCCATAGGGTAGTGCTCCTTAGAGGCATTCCTTTAACAGTCCAATATCTATTGATCTTTTGGCTGAACATATGGTTAGGCCATTGGCCACCATCTAGGTACTGGAATATCCTAAACATACATGCTAATGACATGCAATTCAGCCCACTGAGCTGATTTGTTTTTATATTCCTTAGATTGTCAGTCTTCCAAAAGGAATGTTATCCATTCACCTTGGAACTGCCATCCATAAAACAAGGACCTCTTTCTTGACAAATACAGAGCTGGTCAAAAGGCACCATCCAAGTGGCAGTAGGATGAAAGAAGTGCTTTAAAGTTAGTCTTACAGGAAAAGATGATCCCTGCTCATGAGTATCTCCTTGCTTTCCCCCTGTAGCATATCCCAGTCTAAATAATTTCTATCTTATTATGAAACTCTATTGGGAACTACTTTCGCCATTAGAGAATTTCTTCAACATCAATATTCGAGATATTCAAGATAACATGAATATTTCAAGTTTGAGATTATTTTATGTCCTTCAGTCAGAGTGGCAGTCTTAAATAAAATCCAATAGCATGCTAGTAATCGTCTCTCAAATAGAAATTTCATGGTCCAAACTTCTAATGATCATCACTGGATGGCACTCACAGACTTTTGTTATGAGCTTAAGTTTGTGCTGCCCACAGGGATATTGTATAGAAAATCAATGACCTATGTGGACTCAGGCATCTTATTGAGTTCCATTTCACTTGTCCAATCACTGCTGGCACAAGGCCTGATTTTCATGCCTTCTATTTTACTACACAAAGTAGGGGAAGAATTTCCCAGTCATTTTCATCCAAGTTTTTTACCTTAATCCCATCATCAATGCATCCCTAAATATCTAATTAGATTTAGATATTTTCTAAATCTAATACAGTCCTATGGAGACTACACCAACAGGTTCTGGATTCACAGTGCATGGGGCTCTCATGTCAGAGGCCCAGAAATGTCTCTTATCCACTCCTTTACCTTCTGACAGCTAAGGTGCACCAAAGGGCCTATGCCTTCTCAGTAGTCCTTACCTTGACCAGATTGCAAGATCAGTGTCCTAGATAAATGGAGGTTAGTTTTGTCATTGTCATCTTTGCCTTGCAGTTTTAAAAATTCTCCACACTAGGGTGAATAAAGCTGATTTGTTTAGGGTTCTTCAAAGTGGGGGACTAGCAGAGGTTGCCATGGGCCCATCCACCTTCTGATAGGGGTGCATTAGGACCTTTGATGGTTTTTCATTACTTAGAGAACACTTTATTAGTTTTCTGTAATCAAACCCATAATAAGACCTTACATATTTAATATAGTACACCCCATTAATTTCAGCTTTGTTCCTCCCATTTCTTAATAAAGAAAATATTTTGTTGGCATGAGTCCCTTGACTTTCTCTCTCTCTCTCTCTCTCTTTTTTTTACATGGGCAGGCACCGGGACCTTGACTTTCTCTTTTCACTTTCAGCATGTGAATTTTCTTCCCTATCTGCTGTTTCAGCATGACTTTTCCCTTTAGAAATGGCTGTGAGGATAATGGCTATAGTTCGAGTGGTCTGGGATCCAAACTTGGCCCAGTATCAGGGTCTGCCCTCATAGTCTCTTACATTTTCATTTTATCTGTTAGAGACAACAATAACTAAGGTATCATATATATTGCTTTTTTCGTGTTAGTTTGCCTTTCCTTATACCTCCAGTGAGCCATTTCCCTACAGTGGGATTCATCATATTTGAATGCCATTGGGAATTCTTACCTCCAGCAACTGTTGCACCAATAATGGCAGTTCTATACAATGAGTGACCTTGTAGCCATCCAGGTATCAATCTTTCAAGAACCCCCATACTCTCATTCTTTCTTGTCCCAAACCATATATTTCAGTGTCATGTCATTCCAGTGAATCCCACATTTTCTGACACCCAATTATAATGTTTAATGGCAGATTATACCAGACTGAGATGCAATCCTAGGAATTGAGACTCCAGCTGTCAGCAGTCAGGATCCAAATACATTGAGAGCACAGCCTCCAAAACTGCACTCACTGGTAATACCAATTGCTAGCTGGTGGAGTTCCCAAACAATTCTCAGGTTTGACAATTTGCTAGAATGACTCACAAAACTAACTGAAAGCTATATTACATGGTTGCAGAACACCATAGGGAAAGGATATTGAATAAAATTAGCCAAAAGAAAAGACACATAGGATAAAACCATGGAGGGTTTAAAATGCCAAGCTTCCATTGTCCTTAAGAGGCCTTATGCTTCCAGTTATCAACGTGTGAGAATAGACGAGAGTATTGCCAACCAAGGGAGTTTGTCAAAACTTCTGTGCCTAGAATTTTTACTGAGGCTTCATCACATAGGCATGGCTGACTGACTGAATGATTACACACATGTCTATTTTAATTTTCACCTCCTACATTCCAAGGGTTGGCTTGTCACCTGACCTATGGGACCCACCATACGTCACCTCTTCAGTATAAACTATCAGGTATGGTAGCCTGAGCTGCCCACCATGAAATACAATGACACCATTTTTCCTTTAGAATGTCCAATGGTTTAGGGTTACCTTCTAGGAACCCAGAACAAAGTCAAGACCATAATCTTTATTATACACCTTTTCATCTGCTTATGCCTGAAAGATGTGCCTAAAAAGTATAGTTCTATTAAAAAATATAAAAGATGCTACATTGTGAGTGAATGAGATGTCAGAAAATGTAAAAGTATTGTTTCTAATTTTCACAACCACTGTGCAAAAGTGGTGCTAGTCCCATTTTACAGATGAGAAAACAGGCTCAGAAAAGTTGTCCAGCGTATTTGAGCTGGAAAGTGATACATTTAACCAGGTTAACATAGCATACCCCTTGGGCTGTTATATATATGTTATCAGCTTCATTCACTCATTACATATTTACTGAATTCCTATTATCTTCCAGGAACTGTCATACATGCGGAAGGTACAGTAAAGAAAATAACAGACTAAAATCCTTGCTCATATGGTATATTCTCATGGGAGTGACAGAAACATGCAAATAGATAAGTAAAATATATATTATTTGAATGGTAAAACAGTATGTGTACCTTTTTTGGATCCTTATTCTAACCAACATCTTTGAGACAACTGGCAAAATTGATAATTGGCTGGTATTATGCATGAGGTTACTAATTTTGTTAGACTTCATGATGGCTTAGTGACTGTGACATTAAAAAAAAAGTTACCTAAAACTTAAAGATGCAGACTTTCATAGGTGAAATAAAATAAGACTGGAAAAAATTTGATATTTATTGACAATGGGTGGCATATCTCTGAGGAAGGGTCATTACACCAAATTTTCTAATTGTGTGTATATTTGAAGTTTTCCCTAATACAGAAAGTTTTTTTCTAAAGATATCAGTGTTGGGTGGGCCACGGTGGCTCAGCAGGCAAGAATGCTTGCCTGCCATGCCAGAGGACCCGGGTTTGATTCCCGGTGCCTGTCCACGTTAAAAAAAAGATACCTGTGTTGATGGGTGGCAGGTTGGATGTGCAAAGGACATTGCCAGACCAAATAAGAAGATTAGGGAAGGCACACAAAGAAGGTGACATTGGTGTGAAGACACGAACAAGGTAGATGAGGGAGCTACGTGAATCTCTGGGAGGAAGAGTATTCTAGTTGACTAGAGCCTAACACGGAAGCATGGAGGCCACAGGAGTGCACGAATGGGGAGACAGGGACTCAGATGTAAGCCAAGCAGCATTCCTTGAGCACACTACTTTCATCAGCTCAGCCACACAACCTGCGACTCACCCAAGATCTCTTGCACCCGAACCCCATCAACTACCCACTACTCCTGGTGCTCCAAGAGCCCCTGCTCCACCAACCCCCAGCACGCACACACACCCCATATCCCCACTCCAAGTGCAGCCCAACACACCTTTCCTACACCCCTCCCGAGCACTACATCCTGAGCGTGCATGCAAGGGTCTAAGAGTGGCATGAATTTATACACAAAGTTTAGAAGGTCGGGGTGAGGCTGTGAGACACTACAGGTGGTGGTGGGGTAGGGTGGGGGCTGGTGTAGCTGCATATGAAGGTATGCACCTGTATCCTTTATGCACTGGCAACAGTCTGCAGGTAGCAGGGAGGGGCCCCCAGTTATGCCCCTCAGCTCTGGGAACATCAGTTGATGGCACTCTTAGACATGTGCATGTGCACAGTCCCCAATCACATCCTTCAGTTCTGGGAACTTTAGTTTATGTCAGTCCTAAGCCCATGCATGGGCAGAGCTCTATCTCATGCGTCCAAGCACAACTGGGTCACCTCCGCCCCAGTCCAAGAATGCTGATCCACTGCCATAGCTCTCTCTGGGCATATGTACAAAGGGTTCTGTGCCCTAGATAAATGCACACCAGGGTCATGCCCCTGTGACCTGTGCACCTGCACAGCTGCATCCTCCCTGGCTGCTGGAGGCCCACTTTCTCAAGCACCAACATAAAATCTCCAACCTGCACATACACCTGTGCTGCAATGCATCACTGCACTGTTCTGCCCTGCTTTGTACCCTGCATCTTGCTACACGTCTACCCTGCAAACACAAGGCTTTAAACTACTGACGGAAATCAACTCCCAAAGTAAATCAATCAAGATATTTATATATGATGAAAACAAAATAAGATCATTAAGCACATCACAAATATAGCTCAACCTCATGATCAAATGAAAACACCAGAGGAGACAGAGACATTGGAACAACTAATCAAAGAAGTTCATATAATTCTACTTCATAAAATAAGTGGGATGGCTACTGACATAAAGGAGATCAAGAAGACACTAGAAGAGCATAAAGAGGTATCTGAAAGAGTAAACAGAAAAAGAGCAAATATCACAGAAATTAAAGACTCTGCTGACCAAATAAAAAACATACTAGAGGCACACAACATCTGAGTATTTTTGCAAATGGCAAAAAAGATGAAAAAATTTGAATTTGGTCTCAGGGAAAGGGTGGACAAAACAAAGCATACAAACATAAGAATCACCGGTGTCCCAGAAGGAGAAGAGAGGAGTAAAGGGCTAGGTAGAGTAGTTGAGGATATTATGGGGGAAAATTTCCCAACCCTTATAAAGGGCATAAATATACAAGTCAAAGAAGCCCAACAAACTCTTAACAGAATAAATCCAAGTAGGAGTTCCCCAAGACACATACTAATCAGTCTGTCAAATGTTGAAGAGAGCAGAAAATTCTGAAAGCAGCAAAAGAAAAACAATCTACTACATACAAGGGAAACCACATAAGAATTTTAGAGTTCAGACTACTCAACTGGCACCATGGAGGCAAGAAGGCAGTGGTATGATACACAGGTAAGATCCTCAAAGAGAAAGATTTCCAGCCAAGAATTCTGCACCCAGACAAATGGTTTTTCAAAACTGAGGGAGAGATTAAAATTTTCACAGACAAACAAATCCTGAAAGAATCTGTCAACAACAGACTAACCCTGCAAGAAATACCAACAGGAGTTATGCCAGTTGAAAAAAAAATAAAAGAGAGTACAGGGAGGTCTGGACAAGGGCACAGAATTGAAGAGTACCAGTATGGGTAACTTAAAGGATAGAAAGATAAGGAGGCAGAATTCTCGCCTGCCATGCCAGAGACCTGGTTTCAGTTCCTGATGCCTGCCCATGGAAAAAAAAAAGGAGGAGGAAAAAGAATATATATTTCTGACCAATAAAATAAAAAAGACAAGATGGTGGATTAGAAAAACATCTTTTCAGTAATAACTTTGAATGTTAGTGGACTAAAGTTACCAATTAAGATACAGATTGGCATACAGATACAGATAACAATCTGTATCTTTATTGGTAAGTTTAGTCCATTAACATTTTGCCTGTGAAAATTTTAACCTCTCCCTCAGTTTTGAAGAACCATTTGGCTGGGTGCAGAATTCTTGGCTAGAAATCTTTCTCTTTCAGGATCTTACCTGTGTATCATACCACTGCCTTCTCGCCTCCATGGTGCCAGCTGAGTAGTCTGAACTCTAAAATTCTTATGTGGTTTCCCTTGTACGTAGTAGATTGTTTTTCTTTTGCTGCTTCTTTTCTTTTGATTGTATTAAGAAATACAATCCAGCTATATGCTGTTTATAAGAGACTCATCTTAGACACAAGGATACAAATAGATTGAAAGTAAAAGGATGGAAAAAGACTCTCCATTCAAGTTGTAACCAAAAGAAAGCAGGAGCAGCTATATTAATATCGGACAAAACAGACTTTAAATGTAAAGACATCATAAGAGACAAAGAAGGACCCTATATATTAATAAAAGAGACAATTCACCAAGAAGATATAACAATTATCAATGTTTATTATGTTCCCAATTAAGGAGCTCCAAAATATATGAGACAGACATTGGGAAAACTGAAGGGAATGATAGATATTTTAACAATAATAGTAGAAGACTTCAATACATCACTCTTCTATATAGATATAACAACCAGACAGAAGATCAACATGGAAACAGAGAAGGTAAGCAACTTGATAAATGAATTAAACCTAACAGACATATATAGATGATTGCACCTAAAACACCAGGACATACATTCTTTTCTAGTGCTCATGGAAGATTCTCCAGGATAGATCATATACTGGGACACAAAACAGATCTTTATAAATTTAAAAACAGTGAAATTATTTGAAGCACTTTCTCTGATCACAATGGAATGAAGCTGGATCTCAATAACCACCAAGAATGAGAACATTCACAAATATATGGAGAGTAAATAACACACTCTTAAACAACCAGTGGGTAAAAGAAGAAATTACTAGAGAAATCAGTAGCTATCTGGAGGTAAATGAAAATGGGGATACAACTTATCAGAACTTACGTGATTCAGCAAAGGCTGTGCTGAGTGGGAAACTGATTGCCCTAAATGCCTATATTGAAAAACAAGAGAGAGCAAAAACTGAGGACTTAACTGTTCACCCAGAGGAAGTTGATAAAGAACAGCAAACTAACCCCAAAGCAAATAGAAGAGAAATAACAAAGATTAAAGAAGAGTTAAATGAATGGAAGAATAAAAGAACAATAGAAAGAATCAATAAAACCAAAAGTTGGTTCTTTGAGAAAATCAATATAATTGATGGGCCACTAGCAAGATTGATGGAGAAAAAAAAAGAAACAGGAAGTAAATGAACAGAATCTGAAATGAGAAAGGATACATTACCACAGACCCTGAAGAAATAAAAGAAATCATAAGAGGATACTATGAACAACTATATGCCAACAAACCAGACAAATTAGATGAAATGGACAAATTCCTGGAAACATAAAAATAAGCTACACTGACTCAGGAGGAAATAAAAGGTCCCAACAAACCAATCAGAAGTAAAGAGATTCAATAAGTCATCAAAAATCTTCCTACAAAGAAAAGCCCAGGGCCAGATGGCTTCACAGGGGAATTTTATCAAACATTCCAGAAAGAAATAACACCAATTGTGTTCAAATTTTTCCAAAAAATTGAAGAAAAAGAAAACACTGCCTCATTTTATGAACAAATTATCATTTGAATACAAGAAAGGAAAACTACAGGTCCATCTGCCTAATGAACATACATGCAAAAATTCTCAACAAAATATTAGCCAATCAAATCCAAGAACACATTAAAAGAATCATACACTGTGACCAAGTGGGGTTTATACCAGGAATGCAAGGATGGTTCAACACAAGACAATCAATTAATGTAATACAGCACCTTAACAAATCGAAAGGGAAATATCACATGATGATATCCATTGATGCTGAAAACGCATTTGACAAAATTCAACATCCTTTTCTGATAAAAACACTTCAAAAGATAGGAATCAAAGGTAACTACCTCAATATGATAAAGGGAATATATGAAAAACGGATAGCCAGCATCATAGTCAGTGGAGAGAGACTGAAAGCTTTCCCCTAATCTGGAAGAAGACAAGGATGCCCACCATCACCACTATTATTCAACATTGTGCTAGAAGTTCTAGCTAGAGGAATCAGGCAGGACAAAAAATAAATGGCATCCAAATTGGAAAAGAAGTAAAACTTTCATTTGCAGATGCCATGATACTATACTTGGAAGATTCTGAGAAATTTATGGCAAAGTTAACTGAGCTAATAAACAAATTCAACAAGGTGTTGGAATATAAAATTAACATGTAAAAATCAGTAACGTGTCCATACACAAGCAAGGACTGAACTGAGGAGTCAGTTAAAGAAAAAATTCCATTCAAAATAGCAACTAAAAAAATAAAGTACTTAGGAATGAACTTTATTAGGGATGAAAAGGATGCGTACACAGAAAACTATATAACATTGTTAATAGAAATTAAAGGAGATCTAAATAGAAAGACATTCCCTGCTCATGGATAGGAAGGCTAAATATAGTTAAGATGTCAACTCTACCCAAATTGATCTAGAGATTCAACAAAGTACCAATCAAAATCCCAATGTACTTTGATGACTTGGAAAAGCTAGTTACCAAATTCATCTGGAAGGGAAAGAGATCCCGAGTAGCTAAAAGCATCCTAAAAAAGAAGACTTTAAAACCTATCATAAAGTCACAGTGCTCAAAACAGCATGGTACTGGCACACAGATAAAAGCCTTAACCAATGGAATCGAATTGAGAGTGCAGAAATAGAGCACAAAATCTATGGTCAACTGATTTTTGACACGGCCCCCAAATCCTCTGAACTGGGACAAAATAGTCTTTTCAATAAATGGGCATGGGAGAACTGGATATCAATAGCCAAAAGAATGGAAGAAGACCCCTACTTACACCCTACACAAAAATTAAATCAAAGTGGATCAAACAACTAACTATAAGAACTAGCATCATAAAGCTTTTAGAAGAAAATGTAGGGAAACATTTTCAAGACGTAGTAATATGAGGTAGGTTCCTGAACTTTACATGCAAAAGCAAGCAACAAAAGAAAAAATAGATAAATGGGAACTCCTCAAAATCAAATGCTTCTGCACCTCAAAAGGCTTTGTCAAAATGGTGAAGAGGCAGCCAACTCAATGGGAGATGGAAATCACATATCAGGCAAAAGTCCTGCATACACAAAGAAATCACAACTCAACAAAAAAACAAACAATCCAATTATAAAATGAGCTAAAGATATGAACAGGCGTTTTCCTGAAGAGCAAATACAGATGGCTCAAAACACATGAGAAGGCAGGGCACCATGGCTCACTGGCAGAGATCTCGTCTGCCATGACGGAGACCTGGGTTCGGTTCCCATTGCTTGCCCATGTGAAAAAAAAAAAAAGCATGAGAAGATGTTCATTTTCCCTGGCTATAATGGAAATGCAGATCAAGACTACAATGAGATACCACCTCACACTTATAAGAATGGCTGCTATTAACCAAACAGGAAACTATAAATGTTGGAGAGGATGCAGAGAAATTGGGACACTTAAGCACTGCTGGTGGGAATGTACAATGGTGTAGCCATTGTTGAAGACTGTTTGGCGGTTCCTTAGGAAACTAAATATTGATTTGTCCTATGACCCATCTATAGTACTACATGATATATACCCAGAAGGGCTGAAAGCAATGACACAAACAGACATTTGCACATCAATGTTCATAGCAGTATTATCCACAATGCCAAAAGATGGAAACAAACCAAATACCCATCAATAGACAAGCGGATCAACAAAATGTGGTATATACATACGATGGAATATTATGCAGCAGTAAGATGAAATGTTCTGAAGAAAATGACAAGACAGATGAGCCTTGAGGATATAATGCGGAGTGAAATAAGCCAGACACAAAAGGATAGATACTGTACAATTCCACTTTTATGGCCATGGTAAAGGTAAAATCAGAGGCTTATAATACAGAATATAGGGAACTGAGAGATATATAGAAGCTAGAGATGGGTGAATGGTTAGCTAATGGGGTTGAACTCCAATGTAAGGGAAAAAGAAGTGAAGGCAGTTCTCTAGTGGGTCTATAAGTATTACCATATTGAAGGTGAACAAGATTGAAAGGGGTTGTATGACTTATGTGTCCCACTGATTAAGAACTACTTCAAAGGTACGAATCATGCAAAAACAGTGTTTAAGTCCAAGATAAGGGGGAAAACTGCTATTGCATGCTTTGGGCTATGTTTAAATGGAAAACATCAGCACTACCACAGCAATAGCAGAGATAAATAATGAGAGTTAGGAGGAAGTTTAGATTTATTTGGCAATGGTGTGTTTATTGGTTTTCTTTCTCACAGAAACAATGAAATAAATGGAGAGTGTTGATGGACTGTGGGCTTTGGGCACTACACATGATTCCTGATGAATGCAGGTGGCTGAAGGATACACTGAGAAGTAGACTGGTGAACAATGGCGTATATTTATGAATGTTGTTCTGCTACAAAAAAGGAATTTTCCAGAAACCTACAACCTTCAATGGGTCCTTGGTCCAGGTAAGTTGTGAAACCCAGCCCAGCCTCTACAGAACATCAGATGGTTCCATCTCCCTATCCCATATTAATGACAAACCCTTCCAATATGAAAAATTTAGAATTGCCATAGCCCAAACACCCCTAAAGAGAGGGACAGAAAGATCAAAGGTGACGGTGGAGTTATACAGAGAAGATAGGATTTAACAAATGAATATGAATGCTGAATCATTAAACTGATATCTCTTAATCTCAGTATCTTAGAACAGGTAGAAGTAAAAACCTAAAAACCTAAAATTGTGAAATTGTAATCCATGTCAAAGTCTGAAATATATTTTATAACTAATTGTGGTGCTGTGCTTTGAAATTTATAGCTTTTTTGTACATATGTTATTTTTCACAAAAAAAAAAGAAGAAAAAAAGGTCGATTGTGATGATAAATATTTAAGCCCTCTAGCTGCCTATATTCTGGAGCAGCTAGAAGGAAAAATATGAGAGGACTGTATGGTAGCCCATGACAAACTCTGGGATCTGTCCTGTAACTACTTGTTGAAGAGTGCTTTGAAAACTATTGCTTTTTTATTTCTTTGCTTTGTATACATGTTATACTTAACAATAAAAAAGTTAAAAGTCAAAATAAAAACAAAAAAATGGGATGCTAGTCCAGCACCTCTCTAGCACAGATATCCTTCTTATGGTGGCTCTACTGTGCAGGTGACTTTGATATTCTAGCTCTACTATCACAATATATATCTCCATTATGTGTGGAAGAGACATTTACTTCTCATCATTTATCCATTTACTAAATTGAATTTTCAGGTCCTGTGATTGGAAGACCAGTTTTGGACAACAGACTTGGAGCAGAAGTGATGTGTATTATATCTTGGCCAAATATTCAACAAACTGGTATGAATTTCCCATGCAGTTCCTCCACCTGTATCAGACAATCACTGAGGACAGGAGTTGAGGGTTCTGATCCAAAGAAGGATACCACCTCAACAGTGGACTCACTGCATGGAAGGCACGTGCAATGGAGACTCATCTGACCCATGAGACCTAGTGTGAACATGTATAAACTTTATTCTATTAAGGCCATTATCATTTCAAGGATAATTTGCAGCTGCAATTTAAAAAGACATGTTGACCAGTACCACTGGTACCATTAATGCAATGTTGCTGAAGCTAAAATATAAAATATCGGTTAAGTAGCTATGTGGTCGACAGTGAAGAAACTAATGTGGGAGGTGGAAAAGGCACAAGGCATTTGCTGATGCTGTTGTTGGCTAACTGTGATTACTTGTAGCAAATCATTCACCTAGTGAAACTGTAATTGAAAAGGATGTTGGAAAACAGAAACTCAGTGTTACTGTGGATGCTACTGCTTTGCAAAGGAGAGGGAAAGAAGTTCAGAAAAGAAATGGCATGATAAGGGTACAAGGACTAAGGAATGGAAGAAGGAACTGTGGTACATAATTGGTCTGCTGAGTAGCTGCAAGAAGGAATGAAGTTATGAGGCATGTAACAAGATGCACGAACCTTAAGGACTGTATGTTTAATGGCATGTCAGGAGCAAAAAGACAGATATTATCATGCCTCATCATATAGACTAATTAGAATATAAACTTGGTGAACTAAAGTAAAAAACATGGGTTATCAGGTTGGGCCCTACTGTAAAGGGTCCTAGATTTTAAGCTCTTACAGCAGTCACATATATTCAGGAGGTGTAACTGTTATTTCTAAATTCTGAGATACTGAGCTGTGCGTACATAACCTGGTCATTCCCAGAAACTTGGGGTATTTGTGTGAACGTGAGACTCAGAGTTAAAGTTCTGAAGCTACGAAAGTCAGCAGTACCCCACAGAGGAACAGCTTCAAAATTTGAAAAAGCGATCAGACTTCAAGTAGAGATATGAATGAAGCTGATCTGGATAGGACTAAGGTATATCAAAATACAGAGTAAAGGTTGACATTGTCCATATTTTAAAACTTCAACTTCTGTGTGAGACTGAAGGGAGAGATGTTTATTTGGTGAAAAATTTATATTTTGGGTAGTACATTTCCTAATTTAACTTGTATGGTCAGTTTGGCTAAACACCATAAGTACCTGGAATCTCGAAGAGGGTGTGAGATTTTGTTGGCCTGTCCAGGTTAGTGTGATAGCCTGATATATCCCAGAGTAATTTGGGCAGTGAATAAAGAATTATTTGTAAAGTCTCCTTGGGAGACTGGGCAGAAAGGAGGAAATATTCAAATTCCCTATTTGGGGAATTTCTGATACTCTCACATACAGTGGGGACAACCAAATCAATAGGCTGTGCCCTCGATCTTGGAGTTTGCCCCTATGAAATGTATTCCTGCAAAGGATAAGCTAAGCCTACTTACAATTATGCCTAAGGAAACCTTGCTCAGGTGTGGCTTCTGTAAGCCAGCTTGGCAGGTGAACTCACTGTCTTCCCTCCTATGTGGGACAAGACTCTCAAGGGTGTAAATCTCCCTAGCAACAGGGGACAGAACTCTTGGGGTGAGCTGGGACCCAGCATCAAAGGATTGAGAAAGCCTCCTTGACCAAATGGGGAAGAGAGAAATGAGACAAAATAAAGTTTCAGTGGCTAGACATGTTGTCTGTGTGATTGTGAAAACCTTGTGTCTGATGCTCCTTTTACCCAGGGTATGGACAGATGAGTAAAAAACTACGGATAAAAAATAATTTAATAATAGGTGGGGCAAAGGGTAAAAAACAGAGTATATGGAAATACTAGTGGTTAGAGGGAGGGGTAAGGTGTATGGTATGCTTGAGTTTCTTCTTTTTCTGGAGTGATGCAAATGTTCTTAAAAATGATCATGGTGATGAATACACAATTATGTGATGATATTGTGAACCAATAATGGTATACCATGTATGGAATGTATGTGTGTGAAGATTTCTCAACAAAAATATTAAAGAAGAAAAAAGAAAAGGCGTGTTTGCAAGCAGAGATGAAACAGAGAAGCAATAATCTGGAAATCTGCAGCCTTAACAAATCTGTTTAAAAACTGCCTTTAGATCATAATCTAAAAGGTCAGAGTTTTCCAAAGCTTTGAAATAAATTTTCCAAAAATGCCTACAGTGTATATAGGGACTTTTATTAATTGATTAAAATGCTATGGGACAAAGTTCACATCAAGGGTATGATGTTTATATCTTTTCAAAACTCTACAGAATTAAAATTATTTAAATCAAGATCCTGGTCTTTACGTGGGGGTAGGGGTGATGAGGTAGGGAGGTGTGCGCAAGAATGTAAAGGAATAAAGTACATACAAGAACTTTTTCAAAGAAGATGCTAGCTAGGTATGGTTACTGGTTCATAGAAATGTCTCGATGAGAGGCCTACTGCATATTTTAGAGAGCTGTGCAGTACCGCCAACCAAACCATGACCCTGGCTTAAAAAGCCTGGGACCCAACCCCAATACAGGACAAGAAGTGGTATGGGAAAGCAGGGTAGCTCAATGGAAGGCAATATCCTCAACACCTAGCTCAGACGTGACCAAGGAAGAGAGAATATAAAGAACTTCCCAGAGAGTAGATCCAAAGATCTCTGAGAGCTGCCTGTCACCTCACAAGAATGGGCCCCAGAAGTCATGTTTGCATCCATGGTCCTCTTCCTGGGTCAGAATTGTTTGACTCTGGTTTGGGCTCTTGTACTAAATTTGCCTAACCACATTCTCCCTCTCTCGTAAATTTGAGCCTGGAACAGATGTTCTTTTCAATATGAAATGTTAGCTTGCTCAGAAGTAATAAAACCTAAGGATTTTGTAGGGGTAGTCATCTCTTACCTATCAAGTGTACAGAGAAAATATCTTTTCTATAGAGAAAAAAAAAAAACTGTTTCTTATGCAGATAAAGTAGAGATCAGAAACCCTATATGTGGTTTATTATGAGACAAAGAAATCATTCTGCCAGGGTACCCTGAGAGTTTTCTAATCCCCATGACTCAAGTCCTTTTGAGGATCAGCTGAACTTCTGTGGGTCCCAGGAAACCCCCTTGTATGATTATAGTCCATCTCCCTTTCTGGCTTACTTTGGTTTCTGACTCAAAAGAACCTTGACTGAGTAGGAAACTCCCAAACCTTACTACTGAAATATCAAAAGTGGTAGCATCTCCTGACACCCAGGAAGGACATGCCCCCTCATTTACCAGTCCAACACAGAGCTGGCCCCATACTCCCAGTACAAGATCCTTGGTCCTGGTTTTGTGGGGAGCAGAGGAAATCTTGTGCACATAATAGAAGCATGTGTATCTTTCCCAATCTGCCACGCAGTGATCTGAGGGACTGAACCAGGACACTTGTCACAGGCCCACCATCCAAGAACGTCCCTCACATGTAGAAAACAGCTTTTAGAGTACTCCTCTGGAACACATTGGAAGAGCAGTCAGGTTGTGGCTGCCTCAGCAAGGAATTTCTGGCTGTTGGACATAGAGTACAGTGTCCAGGAGTATGAGGAAATGGTTTCCTCAGGAAGAGGGGACATTCATATCTCAGAAAATTGATATGTTGCAGGCAGACAGATGGATGGATAAATACATAGATGATTGCTAGATGGACAGGTAGAATGATAAGCTAATTTGGCAAAATGTTAAAATGAATGCATCCAGTGTTATGAGAGCATCTGGAGTTCTCTGTGATGGGTTTGTAAAACTTTTGCACCTGACCTGTCAGTATGACATTATTTCAAACTAAAAAGCTTTAGGAAATGTTACAGTAGACAATACTAGGTGGTAGAGTGGAAATAAGACTCTCTTACATTGTTGATGGGTTTATGAATTGGTACAAACTACACTATCTATTAAAACTAAAAATATGAATACCTAAAACATTCAAGTTCCATTTTTAAGTTTATTTCCCACAGAAAAACACATGTGTTCACCACAAACCTGAAGAAGAATGCCTGTACTTGCTCTTGTTTGTAACTTGCAGGAATGCTGCAAGTTAAGGGAAATGGGGCTAACAACTACCTTAATGAGAATGCAAGGAGATCAAGAAGCAAAGTACGAGGTCAAAATACAAAAGTCAACTGATTTCCTCTTCCTACTAATGAACAAACAATAAGTAAAGAACAAATAAATGCATCTGTAATAATAAACACATACAATGTACTCCTTCGGTTGAAATGAAAGAATATATGTAAATTATTCATCTCATAAACTATGAAAAACATGAAAGGAAAAGAACATCTAAATAAGTGGATTATTCCTTTTCCATGATGGGTAGTGTACGTGTCAACTTGGCCAAGTTGTGGTACCTGTTTATCTTATTGGGCAAGCACTGGCCTATCTGTTGCAATGAGGACATTTCATAGGATTAGGTCATGATCACGTCAGCTGCATCCACAGCTGATTCCACTTGTAATCAGCCAAAGGGGAGTGTCTTGTGCAATCAGTGATGCTAAATCTAATCATGGGAAGCCTTTTAAGGAGAACTCAGAGGAGACAGGTTCCATTCCTGCTTCAGCTGGTGAGCCTCTCCTGTGGAGTTCATCCAGACCCTCCATCGGAGTCGTCGGCTTCGCAGCCTTCCCTGTGGGTTTTGGACTCTGCGTTCCTGCGGTCATGTGAGACACTTTTATAAATTTTATATTTGCAAGTGTTCCCTGTTGATTCTGTTTCTCTAGAGAACCCTAACTAATAAAGGTAGGCTAAGTGTTAAGATGTCAACTGCTCCTAATTAGATTGCTAGAGTCAATGCAATCTCAATCAAAATCCCAGTAAGATATTTTATAGATATTCACAAACTGTTTCTCATTCTAGAAAAGCATACAGATTACTTAAGAAGAAAACTGAAGAACTCAAACTGCCTGATACCAATACTTACTATAAAGGCATATTAAGAAAGGGTGACCTTGGCATGCAGAAAAATGGAAAGATATAGATAGTCCACATGTAGACCCATGCAAATAGTACAACTAAGTACAATCCTTTCAATAAATGGTGATGGAACAAAAGCACGATGATGTAGGAAAAATATTTAGAAAGACACTAACTGTACTTCTTACCCAAAAATTCAGTCAGAACAATTTACAAGAAAGATGCAAAATTATAAAACTTTTAGAAGACAACAGAAGAAAAAATCTACATGACCTTAGATTTGCTGATGAGTTGACCCTTAAAAAAAGGTCACGAAAGGAAATAAAAGTGGTAATGAGATGTTTTGCTTAAGTATTTTAGTCTATAAGCAGCCAGAGTGTGGTATACCAGAAATGGAACAGCTTTTAAAAAGGGAACTTATTAAGTTGCAAGTTTATAGTTCTAAGACCATGTAAATGTCCAAGTTAAGGCAAAGTGTAAAAATGTCCAAATTAAGGCATCCAGGGAAGGATACCTTGGTTCAAGAAGGCCAATGATGTTAGGGGTTTCTCTCAGCTGGGAGGGAACATGGTGACGTCTGGTAGCTTTCTCTCATTTCAAAAGGCTTCCTTCGGGCTGTTTTGTTGGCTCTGTGGGCTGTTGGTTCTGTAGCTTTTTCCATCTTAAAGGGCTCCAGTAAGCAACCTCTTCTTGAATAGGTGGAGGCACATCTCCATGGAAACCATCTAATCAAAAGTTACCACCCATAATTGGGTGGACTGTATCTCCACGGAAACAATCAAAAAGATTCCACCTAGCAATACTGAATGAGGATTAAAGGACATGGCTTTTCTGGGTTACATAATAGCTTCAAACTGGCACAGCTAGGTACAGACTTTGCAACCAAAGTATAGAGGTAGTATTAATGTGGAACAGCAACAAAAAGTTGCTGCTCAAAAGGTAAATTTTGGGCAGGCAGTTTATGTGACTACAGGGAAGAAAGGGAGGATATGGAAATGAAGTGGGGGAATAAGGGTGAGTGAGCTACAGGAGTTGCTTGGGGTGGGATGTCCTTGGGCCATGTTCCATTAATTTTGCAACTTGGGCAGGCAGGATGTCATTGCCCTAGCAGGGCTATCCAGTGAAGATAAGCAATTTTGTTGGTGTCAGGCTGACTTGTTTCTTTTCTGCAGGGTAGGAGGTCTTAGTTCTGTGAAGGATTACTGATATGTCAGCCTAACTCAGTTGTTCTCTGCTTCTTCTTTGTAGTTCCCTGGATTAAAAGGAAGTTCAAGCATATCAACTTGATTAGTGAAGCTACCAATCATTCCATTTTCACAGTTCACTAAATTTTTAAAATTCAACTTTGTGGAAGACACTGCTAACAGAACAAAAAGATCAGCCCTGCACTGGGAGAAAGTTTTGCAAAACACATATATCTAAAAATGACTTGTACCAAAATATACAAAAGATCCTTAGCTCAATAATAAGAAAAAAAACCACCCAATTAAAAATTGGGTAAAGGACTGTTCCAGCCCAAAGGGGTTTTTCCAGCTGAGAGACCAAAGAAAACACCAGGCACGGACTGAGCATGAATTTTATTACAGGGACTTACATTAGTGAAGAAAGAAATTAATCTAGGAATCAAGTTGCTCTGACAGCGGCCAATACAGAGCTCATTGTTCAAGTATTCTGCATTCATTAGAGAGGGAATCAGGTTTTTATAGTGGGCATAGACAAAGTAAGCACAGAGCCCAGAACGTTGAATGCATGTGTTGCTAACAAAGTTAACTGTTTCTTAATGTTTGTCTTTCTGGGCACAACTTCTCATGGAGATAACCTTAGGGAAAGATAACAAGGGCCTAAAGCTGAGAGAGTACGCATAGGAGTGCACATAATTGCTGACAAAGTTGCAAGAGGTGGGGGATACTGAAAAATCCAAAAATACGTTCTGTTACAAGGACTGAGCAGATACCTCAACAAACTAGGTATGCAGTTGGTAAACAGGCACACATAAAGATATTCAACATCATTTGTTATTACAGAAAAGCAACTTAAAACCACAATGAGTGACACTATAGACCCACTGGAATTGCTAACGTACCAAAGAACAGACAATACCAACTGACAGGAATGACATGGAACAACAGAAACTCTCACTTACTGTTGGAGAGAATGCATAATGCTACAGCCACTTTGGAGATATTTTG